>MU182551.1:38360-55934 GCA_016904865.1 Pissodes strobi | reverse complement strand
GAGTTATAAACAGAAGTTAAAATAATGGACCAGGTAGTTAATACGTCCATGTATAATAAACCAATAATATTTTGCACAACCCTTGCTTATAATAAAACTCATTTTACAAAACATTGAAATTGAATATTGATGTATTCTATTGTGATGTTATCAAAATACTTTAACAATTTATAATGGAGATTAATTATTTCATAAAATGAAAATTACGATTATTTAATTTAACCTCTATTAATTTACGGCACTGAAAATATTCATAACCATTCGATATTAATTATGAACATGTGAATAATTCAGGTGTTATGTGATGATATTTTAAAGAAATTTCAAAATGTTTAGTTGGAAGCTTCAACTTCAGCAGAAAAATTGTATATAAGAAAAAAAGTTATCCTTAAATTTATTGTTAACACTAAGGATGAGATGACTGAGAAAACAATTGCATACTGGGCACAGGGTTTCTTAAATATACTCTTATTCTTTAGTTGGATATATTGAGCTATAAATATCTTGAGATTGTAATATGGATGATAATTGTTAAATGAATATATTCACTAAATATGAATAGAAAGAAGAAATTTTAATTGATGACATCTTAAATATATTAAACAAAATGTTTAAAAAATGCTAATCGGATAATAAATATAAGGTATAATAACTCGTAGAATATATTTAATTAAACAACACATACAATTTTTATCTCAATTATACAAAAATAATCAGACCAACAATATCCTTGTAAATAACAAAGAAAAGCCCGAAGGTTTCAAATTAGAAAATTGCACAGAAAAGACCTGACGAAACACAGCAATAGCAAAAGTAGTTCAAAATGTAACTGTTCTACTGCCTCATAAATGTATATCAGTCAATATTACATTTGATTTGACCCACTTTTGATTCAATGCAGGTCGACCACCTCAATTCACAAATAATCGTTCTGGGAGATTTCAATACCCGCAACACCAACTGGCTCAAACATCACAAAAATACCGACCCCGAAGGCAGAGAAGCTGCAGCATTTGCCATCAGCTGCGGACCTCAACTTGTAGACGAACCAAGTCGGATCTCAGAGAGGGGCGAATATGCCGCCCTCCTGGATCTATTTCTGACCACAAATCCTCACCAGTACACAAATACAGTTGGTCCGTCATTAGGTACCTCCCACCACAAAATTATTACAGTTTGTCAACTGCCACTCCTACAGAGAGATCCGCCATTGCCTCGTAAAATATGGCATTACAATTGTGCAAAATGGACGATATAAGAGAGTTCTACCTTGATTCTCCTTGGCTCGACGTTTGCGTTGGCAACCCATCAGTCCGCTGCGAAGAGGTTACACAAGTAATCTCCTCAGGAATGGAAGCATACATCGCAAATTCCATCAAATTACCGTCAAAAGAAAAGCCCTGGTTTGACAAAAGATGCGAACGAGCTGTAGATAGAAAACAGAAAGCCTACAAGTACTGGCAGCAAAGTCAGACCGCCGAAAATCGCAATTATTTTGCCGAAGCGAGAAATGAATGCAAACGTGTGGCTGACGAAACAAAGGACAAACACTATAAAAGGATCAGGAATAAGATTTGCAATGTCCCAGTGGCTTAAGGAGTTTCTGGTTGGCAGCAAAGGCAGTAAGTAATAACTTTACATAAACGTCTCTCCCACATTTGACAGACGAACGCGGCATCACGGCGACTACAGCTAAGGAAAAAGCAAACCTGCTCGCCAAAATGTCTGCATCGCACTCTACCTTAAATGTTCCCCAACGCAAGGCTCTTCATACCATATCCAACATTAACACTACCCTGGCAGAAGTTAAGTCTCATCACCGCGATATTCGCAAAAACCCCAAAGAAGCATCAGGACCGGACCGAATACCTGCAATCGTGTTAAAGAACTGCGCCAACGAAGATACCTTTTTTCCAGACTGTTTTCTCTGTGTTACCGAAAAGGGATTGACCCATCTTATTGGAAAGTCGTTCGAGTGCAACCTGTCCTAAAAAGGGCAAGAAACCAAGCCCTTAAACTATCGCCCAATTGCCTTGCGTCCAATAATCTCCAAAGTGATGGAACGTGTAATCAATCAGCAACTACTCAAGTACCTCGAAACCAACAAAATAATTAGCGATAACCAATACGGCTTTCGCAAAGAGAGATCGACAAGAGATATATTGGCCTATGTCACTCATATGGAGTAGGACAATTGAGAACAACGGAAAATGTCGAGCGATTGCGTTGGATATTTCGAAGGCATTCGACAGAGTTTGACATTACTCACTGGACTGCCAGCCTCTTTCTGCAGCTGGCTTGCCAGTTTCCTTAAGAACCGATCTCTGTATATTGCAGTTGATGGACACATCTCAGACACATTCACCATTAATGCGGGCGTACCTCTTGGCGCAGTACTTTCACCAACTTTGTTCCTCATCTATATTAATGATCTGCTGACCGAAACCAGTAATCCTGTGTACAGTTTTGCAGATGACAGTACTCTTGTCTCCCAATTTAGATTAGAAAGACCCTTATCAGCAACTGAGACTTATCACTGCAGACAGGAGCAATATGCCAGACGCTGACATCATTATGGCAGGATCGACCATTCCTTCATCCTCGTCAATCGGACTACTAGGTGTCTCGGTCAACAGCAATACGTTCTAGCATGACCACGTTGCTAACATCGCAAAATCAGCCTCGCAGAAGCTTGGTGCGCTATTTCGTAACAACAAATTATATACACCGCAGCAGCTGTTCTTGCTCTACAAAGCGCAAAAAAGGCGGTGCTTAGAATATTGCTCACACATCTGGGGTATCGCATTTAAGCATACCCTAAACATCTGGATAGTCTGGAACACTGCAGACATATCCCTGTGACCAAGATATCCCTGTTTTACAGATATTTCCAGGATTTCGCCTGCCCCATCCCGCCCCCAGCAACGCTTGTCAGACGGTCACGACGGATGGCAAACGCGCACCCGTTCGTCGTACAACTGCAAACACCTAGAACATCGCTTTACAAGGACGCTTTGTCTGGCTCAGTGCATCACTGTGGAACTTACTCCCAGGACATCTGTTTTCCCAAATTACAACCTACAGCTATTCAACAGGCGTGTCAATCGTCGCACACACACTGCTCGTCGAGTGCCATAGGATCTCTTAAGTGTGTGTGCCACCGCCATAAAAATATTTAATAAATAAATAAATATTTTGAAACTGTCCCTTGGAATATAAACTATTAAGAAATCCGAATAGATATTATTACAAAGGAAATGTATTGCAGACTTTTATTTCGACACAGCAGCCGATACCTTTGTTCACATTGATTTCAGCAAAGTTCAGGAAAAGGAACAGGTATAACGGATAGAAAAGCAATTTATATCTTGCTCTTGGAGGAAAGGGTTTAACTTGCTGTCAACAAGTAATTTAAGCAATTTCAGATCCAATATTTACCGGATGTATCTTAGTAGTAAAAACTACTAACATTGTGAAAAGCGATAAATAATAGTATATTGTGCAACAAGTTTAGAAAAAGAGTCAGTTTCAAACGTGTTGCACACGATACTTTTTCTACGACTGCAGAAAATAAGGATTAATATGCGATTTTTATTATTTTTAATCTTTTGACTTTTGACAGGACTGTGTGAAAATTTTTCATACGCCGTGTGAAAAGTTTTCACACGCTTATGTCAAAAGTAAATGACATAAAATAAAATATTTTTGACTGGTTGACACTAACGAGGTTGACATTAACGAATTGTTTATGAATTATTTAAAAAAAGCACACTTATTGCATCGTTTTCTAAATAAGGAATTTTATTAAATAAATTCAACAAATAATTAAAACGCAACAGACATATTCCTTATTGTGTTTTTAATAAAACATTTAGTATTTCATGGTATTCTTGGAACACATCTTCTCGTTTCATAGGCGAATAGGTAGGACTCGGAACTTCGCTAGTACTGACCATAAAATTTCGATGTTTAAGAACGTACAAATAGTACTTGGATACTATTTTATTTCTTTTTGTATTCCTCACGCGGTTTAACGATGGTTGCATAAAAACAAGAGTTTCTTGTATCTTTTTAGACAGGTTATTTTCCAATAGATCTATACCAGCAGCGTTCTTTACTAAATATTTTAAAAGTGGCAAGTTACTGTGTTGTTTATCTAAACTGCTGGCCATTTGCTTTCGAGCAACAAAAATTACGCCTAAATTTAAAAGTAAATATTTTCTTAACCAGACATGATATCGATCTCTGGTTTTTAATGGTTAATAGATTTGTCCCTTAAAAGAAAATTTACAATGTAGGATTTTTTTAAACTGTCAAAAAATTTTATATACAGGGTGTCAAAGAAGGCTATGATTTTTGCTCCAATTTCAATAGCATGTCACTTTCATAATAATTTTTTTAAATGTTGTCACGGTACATCAATTGAATCACTGGTCCATAGCAAAGAAAGTGGTCTGTCAAATTTTTGATATCTGCTATATTTTAAGAGATACAGATTTTTTTGTAAAACCTTGCTTTTTTCAACTTTTTGGCAGTTAGACCACACTGTGCGTTGTATCGTGCAAACTTTGTAAGTGATTATTATACCTTACGAGAAGCTTGTTTATGTTCAGTAAAAAAATTGTACCTAAATGTTGCGATGTGCAGTGGCGTACTTATAATCACTATATGTCTTTGGTTTATGAGCATCTCACAATTTTTCACGATTGTTTTGTATTGGAAAGTACTCGCTCGCAAAATCAAACACATCAAACTAGCGATATTTAATTTTAAGGGTTTTCAAAACAAGTTTAATTTTAGGAATAGTGCTGTATTAGAAATAAATAAATAAAACTTTTCCAAAAATTAAATTAAAAAATTTATAAAAAAAAATTTAGACACACTGTAAAATATACATGTCGATACAGTGCAATATTAAAAAATAAAAAATAAGGATAAAACTTGCTTAATCTAGAGGCGACTACTTTCCAATACAAAACAATCGGGAAAAATTGTGAGATACTCATAAACCATAGTATAAGGGATTATAAGTACGCCACTGCACATCACAACATTTAGGTACAATTTTTTTACTGAACATAAAAAAGCTTTTCGTAAAGTATAATGATAATCATTAATAAAGTTTGCACGATATAACGCACAGTGGGGTCTAGCTACCAAAAAGTTGAAAAACCAAGATTTTACAAAAAAATCAATATCTCTGAAAATATAGCAGATATCAAAAATTTGACAAACTACTTTCTTTGCTATAGACCAATGAATCAATTGACGTAGAGTAACAACATTTAAAAAAAATATTGTGAAAGTTACATGCTATTGAAGTTGGAGCAAAAATCACCGTCTTCTTTCACACCCTGTATATAATATTTTTTGAATGTTTAAAAAAAACCAACATTGGAAGGATTTTTCTAAGGGATAAGTCTAATAATCATTAAAAACCGTAGGTCGATATCATGTCTGATTAAGAAAATATTTAGTTTTAAATTTAGGCAAAATTTTCCTTGCTCGAAAGCAAATGGCCAGCAGTTTATTTCTTCGACACTTTCGCAAAATTTACACAAGCAATACTTTTTGTAAATATTGTCCATTGTAAATATAGAAATTTGTGACAACCTTTTGCATTAATTATTGTTTTGACAGTTTGCTTACGAGAAATAGTTGCTGCCACAGCCTTCTAGAATTCGTGAGTAAAATTATGGTTCAAACTCATAATATTATTATTTAATAATCTTTTCATATGACAATATAAAATGTAATAAATAAATAATAAAATATATTTACTTAAATAGTAGTAAGATTAGTGGCGGTTGAATAGAAAGCATATTAATGGTAAAACCCTACTTTGAGCAAACCATATTACTAGTTTAAGGTAACTCTACAAATGACATAGGCATATGTGTATCTAATAATATATCACAAAATAGATAATTTTAAATAATATGTTTGTTCCTGTAACTTTAGTAGAATAATCTTTAAAAAAAAATAAGTTAGTAATATAAGTAATGTCTTACGGTAAATATCATGTTACTAAAGTTTACGGAATAAGTTACCTTTATTATTATTAGTAAAACGAACAAATGTTTAAAAACTACACTGTTCATGGTTGTAGTAACAGAGAACACTACTTTTTACTTAAAAAATGATGTTTTAAGTTAAGGATTTTAAGGGTAGTAGCCTCCGTCAAGATATATAAGTTTAGTATGTATTCTATTAACACATAAAAAATTACAAAAGAATATAGGTTGACCCTATTACACCACAAAATATTAATTTAAAATTCAGTACTTCCTATGACTTTAGTAATAGCTCGAAACTCTAGACAGATAGTATGTAGTGTGTTATTTGTTATGGTATAATATTAAGCTACTAAAGTCCAAGGAACAGTTAAATTTTGCCAATAGTACCGAGAAACTTACAAAAGGCTTATGTGTATTAGTTTTAGTATAAGCCGAAGAGACGTTGTTGATATATATTACGAAAATTGCAAGATGTTAACTTTAGCAATAAAATTACAATTCATAATTAGGCTGGATTTAAACAATTAAATACATCAAATAATTTATTCAGTTACAATAAAGTGTTATAATTATTATTTAAATAACAAATTATCTTTACATTAATAAAACAAAATATAAAGTTTCATAGCTCTATTTAAAGTTATAGTTAATGGTTATATTTGTGCAGTTTTGGAAACTGTGTGCTGGTATATTTTGTCTTTCAATCGAATTCGTGTATGTTATATTTTCGGTTATGTTTCGTGAACATGAAGGAACCGGCGGCGGCGGGGAAGTTTCTGATTCTTGTATTTCATGTTGTGATAAGGACGTCGAAGTTTGGCTTACAGATTTCTCAATTTTGTTTGCAATTTTTACTTTATTTGCAATTGAATCGTCTACGTATCCTTCTGCCACTCCTCTAGAACGCCATCCCCCATGGCGTTTAAGTGTAAGTAAATCCTCATCAGCATTAACAAGTATTGTTGCCGATGAGCGCCGAAAACAATGGCCTGTATATTCGCTCGGATTAGGCAGTTTCAAAGAACTGGCTATTTCTGTAGCCCTGCAACCAAACTTATTAATGCCTACATTTTGCCTAGTGCATTTTCCATTTTGATAATTTAAGAAAAATCTGTTTTCGGATATATTAGTGGGTCTGAGATTGGCATACCTTTTACATATATTGTAGAAGTTTCCAGTTAGAGTAAATGATCGGGGCATATTATTTTTTGTACTTGTTAATTTGATCAACATAGCCGAATTTAAATCTTCCATGTTATTGACTGATAATTTATGTAATTCGTCACGTCTACAAGCTCCTGCCAGACCAATAGCAACTGCAGCCTAAAAAATTAAATGTGTTAATTAAAAACTTTTAGCAAGTTTACGGGTGAGAACATTTTTCGTACTGTAAAGTTTGCTTTCAGTACGTACTTTTATTAGCAGGTAGCTGATCCGGTGCTGTATTCAAAAATTGTGAAAAATCCTCCTCCGTTAGAATTTTGGACTTCTTTGGTGTATATTTTTCTGATTTTCGTTTTAGGAACGACTGTAGTTTCATATAATCAGTAATATTAATATTGTGCTTTATTTTTATGGTAGCTTTTAGCATGGAAGATATCGACCACAACGTGGATGCTTTATATTTCCTCGATAGGTCTTCAAAATATACTAGCAGTACATTTTCTAAAGAGGACTTAACATTGTTTCTTGCTTTCCACCCCTGAAATTTTTGGTATGTGGTCTCGTACCTGTATCTTGAAGTTTCCGGCAAAAGATTTAGCGAGACGCTTGTAGCTTTCTCTTTTATTTCTGGCGGTGTACATTCAAATTCACTATCACTCTCCATCTTTACACAGCAAAAGATAATTTTTTCTAACAATACTTTTGACAGGTGGAAATTAAAATAAGTGTAATCAGGCAACCGAAAATCACGACCTACTTGATTCAAATTTTTGTGACATTCGTGCTGTATATCCATCATTTTGGCCAAATCAGACCCAACCTATGTGAAAAAATTTCACACAGTAGTATCATACATCATGTGAAATTAGTCATTTTCAGATCCTGTTTGACGTGCGTTTTTAGATACTTTTCATAGCAGTCGTAGAAAAATAGTATATTGTGCAACAAGTGCTGAAAATAAGACTTTTCACACGAATGAGACAGTTTGGTGACACGAGCCGTAAGCGAGTGTCATAAAGTCTCATGAGTGTGAAAAGTCTTTTCAGCACGTGCAGCACACTATACTTTTTCTACGACTCCTACATACAGGGTTCCCCACTGGGAGTGTGGTAGAAAATTACATGTTATATGGGAAACATTTTTATTATTGATTTATCAGAAAATTTTGTTCCTAATGAAAGAAGCTACGTGAGTAAGAGATTCTCGCTAAACTATAATTAGGGGCAGAGTCCTAAAATGGGGCCACCGGTGTGGGGTCCCTATTTTCCAAATATTTTGAAAAAGAGGCTCCGAGGACGCAGCCCTAAAAGGGGCCCCAGTGGGCGAAGCCCTAGAATGGGGCCTATAGTACGGGAGTCCCATTTTTTACAGATTTAGCAATGAACCCCCCGGGGGCGAAGCCCTAAAATGGGGCCCCAAGTCTTAAAACGGGGCCCCTGGTATGAGAGTTCCATTTTCTACAGTTTTGCAAAAAGGGGCTCCCGGGGGGTGAAGCCCTATAATTGGGCCCCCTTTTTAAGGGATCTGGTAATGGGACCTTTGAGGGCGAAGCTCTAAAACGGAGACGAAGCCCTTTAATCTAAATACCCGAATAAGCGTGTGAAAAGTATACTTTGCACACGCCGTGTGCAAAGTATACTTTTCACACGATGTTTGAAATGTCCAGTTTTCAAGAGCAGTTGTTAGTGCGTTTTTGTCTATTTTCAGGGCAGTTGTAGAAAAAATATTTTCAATGATTTTGCTATGATACCTACATTTTTTGAGCTTTATTATAATGATTTCTCTTGTAAATGTTGTATTCCAGACACTTCTTATGATATTTGGTTAAGAAGAACTAGGTAAAAGTTACATTAAACTGTAAGTGAAACGCCAGTTAAGGAAAGTAGCTATGTTGTTATCTGCACTATATTTTAAAACTATTCTGCTTTCATTTAAAATTTTAGTTTTATTTGGAATTATTTATAATTATTATTTTTTCATCCTATGTTCAAGTGGCATAAATCAATTAGACATAATTGCAATTTTGGACATGGATCATTGCTTCACTATTTCTAAACTTGATGTGGTAGTAATACTAATAATAAATTAAACTGTGTGAATTCAATAACGCCTCGTAAGCGATGAAAGTGCAGAAGTCGCTCTTACCAAAGACAAATGAAAACTTTCTACGATTTAAATAAGTAAAAACGGTCTCCAAATATTTAGTTCCTCAACTATTATTCACTGTGTATCGTAGATGGCTTTTCTGTGTGGTAGCAGATTATTCAACGTTTATACTCCAAGCACTCGATAAGCGTATTCATGGATTAAAAATTTATACAAATTCGCCGTTCTCGCTTAACATAATTCCCAGCTGTGGAAAGAAAAATCGGAGATAAAAGTCGAGGGAAATACTTGTCACGTATATTTGATGTCCTGATTTTCCCATTTTCAGATTCGGCATAAGAACATCAGTGACAAAATAACTCGATTTTTTTTCTAAGGAATATATAAATGCTCAGCACAAAATGTTACGTTTAAAAGTAAGTAGTAATCATAATTTACAACATAGCTGTTGTAAAGGTTCGTATTTCGGGATTAGATATCAAAATTGTCAAATCAGGGGTTAGTCGAGTTTAATATTTTATTTAGGGTGGTAATATGAATCTAACTTGTCTCATTCAATAATATGATTATTTCAATTTAAAAAATAAACTGCTGGACAAAATAAGTTTTAGGCAAATTTAAAATGAATTATTTTCGTAACCGTGCGCTTTCCAGAGTGTAAAATTTATAGAAAATAATCTGGTTTTAGAAAATTAATTAAATCATGTGTTTTATACAGAGTGTAAACAAAAAACCGCACTGAAAAAATTCGATCGGTTCGACAGCTAAGATTTTTGTAATATTACAATAAAATAAAACTTCGTGGCGGTAACTTTTTGGCAACATCCTGAGAAAAAGATTTTCCTTTAAAATGAACTAAGTAAAAGTGCATTTAAGATAAATCAAAGACGATTCTTCCTAAAATTTATTAAGGCACCTTTCAACACTAAGTAGGAGTTGCATGCAAATGTTCCTACTTCTTACATTTTATTATAATCATTACATCCTATATCTATATATAATCCTATATCTAGATATATGTATCCTTTATCTATAATTAACCGGGAAGTTACTAAAATAGGAACACATGTACCTTTTAATTTTTGCTAAAAATGCAAATATGGAGATTTATGAAGTCAAATAGCTATCAGTAAGGCGTCTTCTACATTTTTAAATAATTCTAAAATCTAAACAAGATTTAAAAAGTTAAAATTTAATGATAAATTTGAAAATATAATGGAACACCCATTAATGCTTTTCAATTTTCAGGAATTTCAACCCTCACTTCTGTGAACCATTTTTTAAAAACTCTTTATATCATATACTACTCTCCACAAGTCAAAAATTTTATAAATGTTAATGCCTACAGCAACTTGACATACAATTTTTTTAGCTGACGTTTGGGTAAAATATAGGAATAAATGCTGTTTATGAAAATCCCTATCTGTGGGCACTCGGGCAAGTTGAAAGTTGAGGAAATTTATTAAACATATCTGGATACAGTACCTTCTATCCAGAATCTAAATTTGATACCTGCATCTGAAAAAGTAAATACCCTGCACACATCATAACAATAAACATAAAAAATATAAGATGAGAACAAACTATGTGAGCATGACAGGGGTATAGAGAAATTTATTTTGAACCACCAATATTTGAGTTGTAATTGTTTAGGCTGAGCATATTAGGAAAAATAGGGGAAAGTTTTGCCATAGTCGTAATTGTTTTACCCATTATGTTTTTTGGGTCGCTAAGCACGAATCTGGACTTTGCTGACAGAAATTTTGCACTGAATCCCCTTTTATTGGGATGATTTAAGGTTTCTAACTTAAAATGTTGGCACCTATTTCAGTTTTTCGCATATATCTCGAAAACTATGAGATACAAAATTATATGCAACATTATCCAAATTTTTTTAGGTATTATATTTGTTCCTATGACTAATCGTTCCGCCGCTAGAGCACGCCGATAAATTGTTAAAATCCATAGAAGTAGCAAAAACGTGATTTATGACACTTTACGTCCGATTCCCGTGGAGACAACCCATCTGTTGACCATGCATGCTTTCACAGTGAATAAGATACAAATAAAAAAAAACACATAAAATACCTGGAAACACGTGCATTATACTTTCATGTTTTGAAACAAGTGTTCAAAACAATGGACAGTGGAAAATGAAAATAAATACTGGACACAAATGAATGAAATAATCTTATAATTGCAATAGAAAGCCATATATGAAAAAGTACGCAATCTATGAGAAAAAGTATTAAAAAAATAAAAAAACAAAATAATATGTGTACAGTAAATAAACAAGTTCAAATAGTAGTAGTAGCTCGTAGATGGAAGCTTCATATTGCTTCACGTCAACCTCAGTTTGTTCAAAAACGCAGATGGTATTAGATGAATCCCTTGAATGATAGTGATGGCAAGGAAAAATTAAATCATTTCTGTACCTATTCAGTTTTGAAAAAGATAATTTTACATACAAACGTCGCACTCGTTTCCGGTGGATGACCCGTTTATCTTGCGCCGGTTTCTTCCTTCTAGGAGCAAGAAACTCAGAGGAATCTGTAAAGAACCAATAGGTTATTAAAGTAATTGGTACATATTAAGAAATCGTACATTTTCAACATTCAGTGTTACATACCTTCAGTGCCTCAGTGCTTGAACGAAACTCATCCTAATCCATTGTTCCAAAGGATTCTTCAAAAGTTGGAAATTCGAACCCAACTTCTTCCTCTAGTGCCGAATTTTCACTTCCACCGACATCTACCGACACGTTCCCACATGAACGTTCACAATTGATGCACATGTAACTGAGCCGCGCTTTCCAGCAGTCAAAGCTACGTGCACAAGTTTTAGTGCATGTACAGGTCACCAGGTTTCCAACTTCAGCAGGGGCTAAAAGAGTGGTGATTGGTTCCAGCTAGTTGATCCTCCTTCAACGCTATTCTTCGGTACGTAATTGAAGCCCAAAAAATTGCTGCATCTTGAAATAAGCCTTGTAGTTGCACTGTGTGGTTGCAGCTGCTTAATGTGGTAGTACAGTTATATTTGAGGAGGTCTTGAAAGCTGCCTGTAATTCAAAAATTGCAGGCTGTTTAAAGAGGGTGCAGTTCTTCCTCTGTAGCCATATACTGTGACCAGAAATTGTTCCAGATGTTGCAACATTGTGGTGAGTGGCTATATATCCTCCTTGAATATGCTTGAAATATTAACAAAGTCGGGGTCTGAAAAACTTTAATTTTATATTAGTTGAAAGGTGCCTAGTGCCTAGCGCGCAGCCACTCATTGCGTGTAAGAACACTATGCTCTCTAATGATTATGTTTTTACAGCGTTCATGAGATAATATATCAATGGAGGGATGAAATTCGTATATGAAAAAGTACGCAATCTAAAAATTAGTAAATTTATAAAAACTAAAATGACATGTGTGTACAGTAAATAAAACAGTAGAAGTAGTAGTAGTAGGTTGAGCTAGTAGGTGATAGCTCCATTCACGTCGACCTCAGGTTGCTGAAAAGCACAGATGGTAGTAGACGGATTCATTGAGGGATAGTGGCGGCAAGGAATAATCAGATCATTTCTGTACATATTCAGTTTTGAACAAGGCAGTTTTACATACTTTCGGTTTTTGGTCGGTTACATCACCCTCGTCTTCGGTCCTTACCGTGACTCGTTCATCCTATGCCAAATTCTTCTTTCTAGGAGCACCATACTCAGAGTTATCTGTAAAGAACAGATAGAATGAAATTATAGTAGGTTACTAAAGTTATTGGTATATATTAAGAAGTCGTAAACGTTCAACATTCAATGTTGCTTACTTTCAGTGCTTCAATAACCAAACTCGTCCCCATCCATTGCTCTAAAGGCTTCTTCAAGGGTTGGAAGTTCGAACCCAATTTCTTCCGAATCTTCACTTCCATCGACATCCACCGACACGTGCCCATATGAACACCCGCAGTTAACATACATGTAACTGAGTCCCGCCTTCTTCTAGTCACAGTTGCGCGAACAGGTTTTCTTAGTGCATCTACAGGTCACCAACTTCAGCAATTCAGAGGGAACAGAGACTGATTGGTTCCAGTTAGTTGTTGGTCCTCTTTCAACCCCAATCTTCGGCACGTAATTGAGCCCAGCCATTGCTGCACCTTGAAATAAACCTTGTAGCTGGCTGCAGCTGCTAATGATGGTAGTGCAGCTATGCTTCAGGAAGGCCTGAAAGCTGCATCAGATGGTTCAAAGAGGGTGCAGTCCTCCCTACGTAGCCATATACTGAGACCAGAAGTCGTTACCCAGATGTTGCGAAAGTCATTTTCATGGATGATTTTAATCGTAGAGCACTTTTTGTTCCGCCTTGCGGATGATCGTTGTAGCAATCAAAAGTAACTACTGTTTGGAGTCTATAATTCTATATTACGTAGTCAACATATCTGTTACATATTTTAAAAACTGTTTTTTCTTGGGCCAGATCTATGAAATAAAAAGCCTACTGATTGTGATTGCATGCATAGTCAACTGGCACCTTAACATGGGTTGGCTCCATAAAAATCGGACGCAGAATGCCATAATTCACGTTTTTCGTAACTTTTTTCGATTTTGGTCATTTTTAGCGCGCCCTAGCGGCGTTACGATTGCGCATGGGATCAAATGTATAATCACTGAAACATGCAAGGAGCTTTGTCTACTTTAATTTGATATAGAGTGGTCTTTTCGATGAAATGCATACTCTTCGAGATATAGGCGGAAAGCTGAAAATTATGCCAAAATTTTGACGTTTCTTTTCGCAAAAACAGGATTCCTGGCAAATTTTCTATCAGTCATGTTCAGATTCGCGCTGAGCGACCCAAAAGACATAAACCTTGAGAAAATTATGACTATGGCAAAACTTTTCCCTACTTGCCTATTTTTCCTCTAATATTCTCAGCCTAGTTCGGACAAACTAAAGCTTGGCAAAAGTATAAAATAGTAATACATATACAGGCATAAATAAATATATGTAAGTCATGAAATCGATCTGATGGATCATACTACAGTTATTTTAATATGACATGACCACTAACGTGCAAAGTTTAATTTCGAAAACAAAATGTTTAAAAGAAAATCCAAACAATTTCTTAAAAGCTTCTCTAAAGTAGGCATATCTGACCCCGAATACATATTTTCATAAATATATACATTTTCTGAATTCTCAGAATACTTAACATTTTGCGTCTTTAATGCGAAACAAATGGAAACTAAAAGGCGCCTGGAGGCAGATTTACTCGGGTAAACTTGGCACTTTCTTTATTATAAAAAGCGCTGAAATAAAATTGTTTTTCTTCATTTTTGTCGGACTTAAGATTTCAATTACGTCACACAGTTTACTTGCTTCTCAGTTTGAAGCTCTAGGTGTAGCGTGTCAACATTTTAATGTGCGTTTAATAATTTCAACTCCTTTTTCATTTTAACTGACTAACCTATATCTCACATTAAGCAGTTGGAAAGGAGAATGAAAGAAAAGCCCAACATCCTAAAGACATTTTGCTGATAAACGAAATGTTTAGGGTGCATTTTTAGTGAATGACCAAAGTTATATATTTTGCGAAGGAAATGTGCCAGAAAATGGGATTTACTGTTCTTGTTTGGGGCAAATTGTTCCGAAATTCTAGTATATTTCTGCTGTATGTACATATATTACCCGCATTGATAAATAATTTTTACAGGATGATACCTCAAAACCTTTTTATTTTTTGTCTTTCTGAGAATGATTAATGATCATAATGCAAAATATATATTTTTTGTATATATTTATTTTAGATATACAGAGATTCCCTAAAATTCTGATAGTTACATATAATTGACCTTTCTTGACAACCTGTCTCTAAAGAGTACATTTTCATCTAATTTTTAAAGCTAGCAATACAGAAGCTGATAAATCTAGGGCGATATAATGTACAGTATGGTAAAAGCTCAGATACTGAATATTAAACGTTTTTCCGCACTGAAATATCAGTCTGCCTCAAGGATTCTGGGGGAGGCAAAAGTTCGATACGAAATGAAAGGAAAAAGAAGACCTTACTGGTTGCCACATGCAACATCCGAACTATGCGATTAGAAGAACATCTGGAGGTCTTAGAAATAGAGCTTGAAAAAATTAGATGGGACATCATAGGACTATTGAAGACAAGAATACCGGGGGAGACCTCTACCGTGCTTAAGTCGGGACAGCAGCTTTTTCAAAGGAACTCCACCGACTACCATCATTTGGGGGGAGTAGCCCTTCTCGTCCTTCATAGACAAATCACCAGCAGTAGAGCTGTATCAGATCGAGTTATTTACATCGAGCTAAAGCTAAATGCAAGACACAGCATAAAGATCATCCAAGTATATGCACCGACAGCAACCTCCACAGAGGATGAAATAGAACAGTTCTACGAAGATGTCTCGACTGTAAAGAGCATGGGACGAACAAAACACAAGGTGATCATAGGAGATTTCAACGCTAAGGTTGGAGAGAAAAAAGTGGGAGACCCGGACATCATTGGTTCATACGGCCTGGGCACGAGAAACGACAGGGGACAGTTACTATTAGAATTCATGCACAAGGAGATGATGTTCTGCATGAATACATTCTTTAAAAAGTCCAGGCAACGAAAGTGGACGTGGAGAAGCCCGAATGGACAGGTAAAGAACGAGATTGACTATATCCTAACCACAGCGAAACAACACTGCGCGGATGTATCTGTTCTAAATCATTTTAATACAGGAAGTGACCACCGGCTTGTGAGAGCGAAAATATGCATAAATACTCGGCTCGAAAGAAAAAAGATGATCCAGAAAAATCATCAGCGATCCTCCTTGAACTGCAACACGAGAGAGATAAATATCACTCCTTCATAGAACGAAAACCCCAACCTGTAGAGACGCTGAAAGATCTAGACCTTACCATCCTATCCGAAAAAATAACCAAGAGCATCCAAACCTCAGTGAAACAAGTATGCTCACTACAAAAAGGCAGGCCATCAAAGCTTAGTGCAACCACAATAAATCTGCAAAAGACTCGAAGAGAGATGAATAGAGATTCGCCAGAATACCGAGTCATTGACAAACAAGTAAAGAGAGAGATAAGAAGTGATCTAAGAAACCACAACACCCATATCATACAGCAAGCTATTGAAGACAACCTTAACATGAAGAAATGGCGATCGAATATGACATATGAAATGAGCAGGAAACAGTAGTGTATGAAAAGCAGGAGATCGTGACCATCATCCAAAACTTCTACCGAAAGCTCTACAGACAGCAAATGCCAGACGCAGGTTAAGAGAGATAGCAGAGCACAAATTCTAAATGTGGGATCGGAGGAAATACCGGAAATCGATATATCCGAACTAGAAGAGACACTGAGATATATGAAAAACCACATGGGTCCAGGAGAAGACCACATTACGGCAGAAATGCTGAAAGAAGGAGGAGCAACACTGAAAAAAGCAATCCTCATCCTGCTCAATAAGTGTCTGGAATAGGGCCGCATCCCAGAATCATGGAGAAACGCAGATGTCATAATCCTATTTAAGAAAGGAGACTGTAGCAACATCGAAAATTACAGGCACATCAGCCTCCTATCTAGCTTGTTCAAATTACTTAGCAAGATCTTGACCAGGCGTCTGAGTCAAAAACTAGACTTCTATCACCCCATAGAACAAGCGGGATTCAGAAAAGGCTATAGCTATAGCACCACCGACCATATCCAGACTGTGCGGACACTGATGGAGAAATGTAGGGAATACAATGTCCCTCTTTACCTGGGGTTCGTCGACTATCAAAAGGCATTTGACTCGATAGAAGAATGGGCAGTACTGGGTGAATTGGATAAGGCTAGGGTCGACTCCCGATACTCCACTCTTATCAAGAATTGTTACGAGAATGCCACTTTTCAGGTGAAGATATCAAGAGACCTCAACTCAGAAAAAAATCCCATAAACAGAGGAGTTAGACAAGGAGACTCAATATCCCCAAAACTTTTCACCTTGGCTTTGGAAGGAGCCTTCAAGACCTTGGACTGGGAGTCAAAAGGCATTAACATTGACGGGAGGTACTTGAGCCACCTACGTTTTGCAGACGACATTATCCTGATTAGGAATGATCATGAGAAGTTCACCAACATGTTAAAATCGCTAAAAGAAGCATCACAAGCAGTGGGGCTTCAGATGAACTTAGGTAAGATCAAGATCATGAGTCACCCTAGACAACATTAATATTGAAACAGTGGATGAATACGTGTACCTAGGCCATAAAATAAAGTTAGAGAGTGAAAACCAA
>MU182551.1:0-33360 GCA_016904865.1 Pissodes strobi | reverse complement strand
TACTGAAAGTGAATTTAATGTTTTTAATTTTGCAATACAGCTTAAACGAATGCTTAAGCAAAGGGCACTTATCTTATTCTACAAGAATTAATGATCAACAATGATTATTTCGAATTACATAACCGCAGCTTTCAAGTTTGAATCCAAGAATGTCGACGCTCTCAATATATGGGACTTCAGCATCAAAGACCATTTAGTAAGACAAAACATTGATGGATACTCCAGGATGTCATCGGCAAGGGTTCCTTCAAATCTAGAACCTAAGGCCAGACACTTCTAAGCCTGTCATTCTATCGTGATATCGTCAGATCTGCTTTTTAATCAAGATATTTTGTACAGTAGTTACTCCGGCTGTAGATCTTTGTTACCATCTCCAGAAGCCCTTCAGAATCAAACGTCTGAAGGAGGTATGAATGACGAATCATATATCAATGTATATAGAATAAAAATACTTTTTTGTTTTATTTTTATTATTGATTTGCATGCTGTTCGGCATTCACATTATCATGACTAAACTTATATTCAGTTGCAAAGAGAAGCTGGCATCCTGCAGTAACGGGCTGTATGGACTCCGTTTGCTTGGATACACTTATCATTCTCAATTTGGGGATCTTTGACGATATAGTTTCTTGATGGAACCACCTGATCTTGAATTTTTAATAAAGACCTTTCGTTTCTGGGAACAATCTTCCTGAGGCATGCCAATTATCTATCGACATAACATGCATAACATAATTCGGATTCTATGAAGCTGCTTTTCTATCCGTGCCTGTAGCTTTTCTTCTCTCGTCGAATGCTGAGGCTCGGAAAATTCGCACTGGTACAGAAGGAGTCCACTCATCAGCGGCACATATAATTCTGTGAAGTTCCGACTCTTGAGCTTTCGTTAAAAAGTCATTTTGCAAATTAGTGATTTGATGATCCCCCAGTTTGGCAATGTTCTTAGTTCTTTTCGTCCGTTCGGCCGATAAGGGGAAGTTCTTTTAAGTTTAGAGAAGTGGTTTTGCGCCTTTGTTAAGAAGAGTACTTAATTTGCGTTCGTAATTCTTGGATATTGCTCTTAATCTAGGATACAGTGCCAAAAGAATATCGAAGCATCGTCGTAACCGTTGACTGCTCTAGAAAGGTTTTTGCCGTTCAATTGCATTTTTAACAGTTGCTTGACCCTGTTATCAAATTCAGATAATATTATTGTTATCATCGTTATTAGACTGAATATACCTAAAATCTGTTTGAAAAGATATTTAATTGTAATGTGTATATTGCTTATTGTTATAAAATTTTCCAACTTCTCAAATATTGCGTCGCGCACCTCAGGTAAAAATGAGGAAGAGCTGCTTTTTGGAATTCTGTGCAGAACGGTCAATATAGGAAAACCAAGCATTTCTTTTTGAATAAATGTCGTCACTTTTCCAGATTCAAACTGGCCTTCACTCATTTTTATATGGATTGTGTCTGTTTCATGATATTCCTCTAACGATTTTTTCAATAGATTTCAGAACTCTAAACCCCAAAACCAGCTACTTTCGGACCATAGGTACCCTTAATTATTCAATTGTTTAAGTATTTGTGTAATTATCTGTATTTATAATGAGAGTATAACAAGTAAGTCATTATATGCAATTTAACATGCTCTGTAATCTCAAATCACTCATAGGACTAAATCATGAACATCTCGGGTCCATAACTATAACTCTTTATTTCTTCAATTACTACTAAGTTCTATAGTTATGGGCTATTTCATGCAGCTCAACGTAAATCCAGTTCCATTTTGTTGATTGCTTGAGCCAATAATTGGAGATTTCTCTGCCATATCAATATCCGGTTGGAAACAAACTTTACAGTCTGCGGATTAATTCTGTCCAAGTTCCCTGGTGTCTGTATTTGTATAATAGACAAAAAGAGAAGTGCATATTAATTTAGTTCTACGTTAGCAATTAGTGAATACAAAATCTGCAGTTTAACGAATTGATAGTGTCAGAATAATTAGTTTTAAACAGAGCGGTGCATAGTGCATCCATGGCAAAGTAAAACGTTACATCCAACCCTCGATCCAACCACTAAAATGCTAAACATCTAATACCATAAAAAAACACAGAATATTAAAAAAACCCAAATAAAAAATGTATTTTTTTGAAAACAGAAATTTTCTGACTTCTCTATCTGTATCTAGCATAATGAAATTTTAATTAGTACACAAGAACAGGCACATTCATATAAAAAAAAAGAGTATTAAAGCATATTACTGCACTCCGGAATATTCAATCTAGGCCATTAGATAAATAATCGATCTGTAATAAATAATGCTGTAAACTAACTTTTATGGATCTATTTTCTTAAAACGACATTAGCAGTTGTTTGCTAATGGAAACCGTTTACCTCCCGTTTCATTACTTGGTAATTTCACGTCATTTTATTGGGCGTCAATCGACTTGCATTAATTTTCCAGATAAAATTGTGTAGTGCTACGCTTAAGTCCACGTATTGAAATTCAGAGACTATTTCAAACAATGAGAAATAATGAATACTTCATTCTTAGTAACAACAACAAGAGCAAGACATATTTTGGATATTTTTTGCAAATTTGTGATATGTAGCATGGGACTCCCAGTAGATATTTGGACAAAATTTAGTTAGGCACCCAACTATATAGTGAGGTTAATCCAAGTATACAAATTTGCGATTTGCACTTCGGAACTTCGATGCCCAGAAAAATGCATCAGTTTGATAGTAAAAAATTTTGTTGCCACTGTTATGTACGAAGCTAAAATGAGTGAATTGGATATTCATTTCGATATAGAAGAAGAAGCATCCAGAGCCATTTCTGAATTACTCCAGGAAGAAATACATAGCGAAGTATCAGTATATGTATATTCAATAAGGTTGTCAAGATAAGTTCTTATTTTGAAATTAGAAAAAAATATTTCGAACTAAAGTTGTGATTTCATCAGCTTACATGGTACTTAAAAAAGCGAGGCACATGTCAACTTACTATTCGAGTTTTTTTTTAAATGAAATATGCCATATTTTTTAATGAATAATAATTTTCTATTAAATTCTGCATATTTCGTGTATAATATATAAGGTTTTAGAATTATAAAATACTGTGATTTCTTTACATAATTGCGTACCTATTTAAATACCTGCTGCTACCTGGAGATAAAGGTTGATTGATACGGCATTTATTTTTGAAGTCTGATTTAAAGATTCGACTTTAGTTGCTGCTAATATTTTACCAAACGACCTATTTGATTATTGAAAGGTTGAAAATAGTTGAGCTTTCAAGAAAAATAATAACGCTCCAAGAACATGAGAACAGTATAGGGAAAATGCTCAAAATGGTCGGAGAGTACCATTTGTACCAACCATAATTAATAATTAACACCTCCATTTGTTACGTTTTTTCTTGTTTTCTAATTTCTTCACGCGCCATACCTTCACTCCAGAATTAGAGAAACTGGTAGTGCATAAAATTCTAAGTTAAATTTAAAATTGATCAAATATGCCCTAGCTCAATATCGTAGATTAGGGAGGTTATTTATATCATGGCGCCACTGTTTATTATTTGAACTGATAAAAAAAAGAGAAAATCCCCATGTTGAGAGTGGAGTTCGTAAAGCTTCGCACAGGAAAATATAAAAAAATCGATAAGTTTGAAATTAGATTAGATTTGTACGTTAGAAATCTATCGGTATTATTAATGGAAAAGAGAACAAATAATCAAGTATTAAATCAATAATAAAGTCAAACTATGGTAAGTCAATTAAGCCAAAACGTTTCAATCATGAAACGCAAATAAACTGAATCAACTGTCTTGTTCTTCTCTTCCGGAACACAGGCACTTTAGTAGTTTAGGTAAACAAGTAATTAAATAAATTGTTTGAAATAGTCTCTGAGGTAAATATAAAGTTGGTTTATTACTTAAGGGGGAAAAATGGTGATTTTCCAGTCAAATGGAAAAAGGAAAGGTACTTTAATTGTGTTCAGTACTCTATGCCGTGCTCCCTTAATGATACGACTGTTGTGCTACAAGCGAGAAATTTTACTCAGTTACTTGATAAATAAAAAACTATAGACAGTCAACAATGCTCGAAAGCGACGAACAGAAAAATGAGTGCGCGAAAATCTGCAAATATTGCAAGAAAACTGTTGAAAAAACGAGTATTTCGTATGTTCGTTGTTAAGCCCACTATCAAACATCCTATGCATTCAGGGTAGCTGGATTAATCACCCTGGGAGGTAGAAAAAACGAAGTAAAGTGTTGTGAAAACGAAACTGGTGATAGCGGTCATTCTAAGGTCAACAACACCAACAAGGACATCCTAATTACTGAATGAACTATTACACAAAAACATAGAGTTACTTGAAGAAAAGTTGAAAAATTTTCCCCAACTCTCCAAGAATCAAGAAAGCACATCGGCAATACCGGATTGTCAGAAATCTCGAATGACAGAAGAGAAAAATAGAAAATCGGAAGGTTGGCCACAACCGCCACGGCCGATAGAAAAACCTTTAGGTAAAACTAGCAACACCGCCACAAATCAAAAACTGCAGACTGCAAGCACATCAGCTGCCATCATTGTACAATAAGATCACGACATAACATCAAATTCTCAGCATATTATGTCGATGTCAATATCTGAAAATCAAAACAAAATCGAAAATGAAAATAAAAGTGAAATTGAAAGAGAAAACTGCGAAGATCTCGAAAAATTTATGCAAGTTATCTCAAAAAGGGACCGAAAAGCATAGAAATGCACATCGCCCAAGAACATGGCAAGGCCTGCGCCTATCAAAGGGTCAAATCAAGAGGACTCTTGCTTGGAAACTGCCCACAGATATCATTGGATATTTAAAACCGGTCTTTCAAAAAAAAAACTGAAGAGAAGGGTATCATCAGGTATCTGGTCACAAAAAAATTCGATATCAGCAACTTTACATGTGAAAAGATGCGAACAACCAAACAACAGGTTAGCTCATTTAAACTTGGGGTACCTAAAGACATGAAAGATTCCATACTTGATTCGAATATGTGGCCAAATGGAGTGAATGTGAACCATTTTTTGAACCTACAACGCCTACGGAAGATGTCTTTTTAAGAATGAGAAGATATAATGACGGGGGTCGGACTTATAATAAAAATACTTTTAATAAAGATAATTTTAAAATGTTTTATGCTAATTTTCAAGGGATTAGAGATAAAATTTTGGATCTTGAGGTAAGTCTTGAGGAATCAAAAGTTGATTGCTTCTGTGTGAATGAACATTGGTTGAATGAAGTTGAATTCTCTCAAATCAAAATAAAGGGATTTGCGACAGCAGCTGGCTTCAGTAGATCAGTAAAAACCAGGGGTGGGGTAGGTATATATTTAAGAGACACATTGGAGTATCATACTTTAGATATAGCAAAATACTCAGTTGAACTTCACTGTGAAGTGGCTGGAATCCATATTGAGTCTATAAACACACAAATTCTTACTGTATACAGGTCTCCAGATGGGGATCTTGATGAGTACTTTGAAGTTCTATCACTGGTATTCGATAAAATTGATATTTCTTCAAATCTAATTGTTTCTGGCGACTTCAATGTACATTTTGAGACTCCCAATAGTAGAGAGCAAACAACTAACTTTTTCTTCAATTCTTATAATTTAATGCCTACAGTCAATTTCAGTACAAGAGAAAATGCATGTCTCGATAATTTATATGTAAGTTTTTCCAACATAACCTTGAAATAAAACCCTACAGTCTTAAAATACTCTCTGATCACTCAGGAATAATCTTTGTTACACCTTTCAGTTTGAAACAAACTCATAGTACACAAGTGTCTTTTTGACCAATAACAGACCAAGGTTTAGTTAGTCTTTACACTGAACTGACTTTGATTGATTGGGATAATATAACAAACTCCAACAAACATGCGGAGGAAAAATTTCTAAGTTTTTTCGAAATATTGACAAACAAAATGAATAAATGCTTACCTGTTAAATCAAAATTGGCCAAAAAGGATACTCAAAGAGTCAAAATTGACTGGTTTGATGCTAACCTAAGGGAAATGAGAGAAAAACTTAAAACTCTTACCGTTCTCAATAGACAAAATCCTATGTTAGTTACTAAGGAAATGGTCAATTCATACAAAAAACATTACAGGGCTGAATTAACTAAAGCTAAACAAACTGCACATGATAACATCATAAATAATTCCTCAAATAAGTCACAAACTATGTGGAATATCATAAAATCTCAAAGTAACATTTCTTCCCCTTCTCAGGAATGTTCTAATCTGAACTTTCAATCATTTAATGATTATTTTGTTAACATAGCAGAATGTATTGTCCAAAACTTGCCATCATCACAACAAACCTTTCCTGACTACCTGGTACAGGATCTCTCCAATATACCAAAAGTTAAATTTAAAAATATTACAATCAGTATGATAAAAGAAAAAATATCATCCCTAAAAAACAAAAACAGCAAAGACTGTTATGAAATAAACTCAAAAATCATTAAACATCTAAAAAATATAATCAGTAAACCATTAACAAATCTTTTTAATGAATGTATCACTAACAACTATTTTAAAAGCAGCAAAGGTTATACCTATCTATAAAAACAAAGGTAGTCCGGACAGTGAGGAAAACTATCGTCCAATTTCCTTATTGCCGATACTTTCAAAACTTTGGGAATCCCTTATGAAAGATCAAATAAATGAACATTTTGAGCTTAATAACTTATTTACTCAAAGCCAATTTGGATTTCGCAACATAAATCTACAACTCTTGCTATAAATAAACTAACAGAATATGTTGCAGATGGTTTCGAAAAAAAACTAGATACATATGCTTCTTTCTTGGACCTAACGAAGGCATTTGATTGCATTTCACATTCAATACTCTTTAAAAAACTTGATTACTCCAACTTTGATCAAGGAAGTCTTGCCTTCGTCGAGTCCTATATGAGGGACAGAGAGCAATATGTATTATTTAATAATCTAGAGTCCAAAAGACAAAAACATACAGTATGGTGTCCCACAAGGTTCGGTATTAGGACCTTTACTGTTCCTTATATACATAAATGACCTTCCCAACTTTACCAACGTTGTTGAACAGATTTTGATTTTGTTTGCGGATGACACGACCACCTTGCAACACTATCACCCATCTGAACATGAAATAACTAAAAATATCATAGCTGAAAAGCAAGAAAATATGGAGAACTGGTTTGTTGTGAATAACCTTAGTCTAAACAACAGCAAGACACAAAATCTAACTTTCTCGCCTAGGTCAACAGAATCCATTTTACCATCGAAACAGTCAGTAAAGTTTCTTGGCATCCACCTAGACCCAGTGCTAACTTGGGAAGTTCATATAATTAACCTTTGTTCAAAACTATCAAAAATCATCTATTTAATAAGAAATCTATCAAAAATTGTATCCAAATCAACCCTTTTATCAGTTTATCATGGTTATTTTGGCTCAAATATGTCATATGCAGTGTTGAATTGGGGTCATGCAGCCAAGGCTGAACAGGTTTTTAAAATGCAACGACGATGCGTCCGAGTCATTGCAGGTCTTAAATACTACAGGAACTGCTGTAGAAACAGTTTTAAAGAACTGAGACTACTAACATTTCCTTGCATCTTTATACTTAATTGTTTGACCTATGTCAAGAAAAATCAATCAAACTATGTAACTCACGATGATGTATACTCTTGCGTTACTCGAAACAGGCATAATTTGGTTCCCAGCTACCACAGAGTGGAAAGAACGAGGAGGGGTGCAGATTATTATGGGATTAAATTTTTTAATGCACTTCCTACAGAAATTAGAGATCTTGGTGAGTGAGAGTTCAACAATACAATTAAGAAATATTTGCTGGAAAATGCATTCTATTCTTTTGAGAAATACCTCACAAGTAACTTTGAAATATAATTTTAATAACATGTTAATAACATTTTAAATCTGTTCTAGTCTCAGTCTGTAATCAGATATATTTTAATGTCTTGTTTTAGCTTCTATGTAAGATTGTGAATTGTATACATGTGAGTTTTAAATCTTAATGTAATTGTATTCTTTGTTTTATTTGTGGAAACTACTAAAATTGTTGAATATTTTATTTTATTGAAATGTGATTTCTTTGTAAGTCAGTTATAAGACCAACACACTTGGCAATTGATTTTAATTTAACTTTATAAGTAATATTAGTTACTTTCTTTATATATATTCCTGACTTGTAAAGGCACATTGTGTAATATTTACCAATAAACAAAACTAATCTAAACTAAGCTAAACTTAGGGTGACCTTAAGCGAGGCCCAAAGAGACATATTATGCAAAATAACCAGCCGTAGAGGAAAAATTAAAAATGAAAACTTTTCTTTTTTAATATTCATTTTCGCTAAATATGTTTACCCCTAAAATATTTTTTCCTACGACCATTTATTAAAATGAGACAAAAAGCACAGCTAATGTGGCTAGAAAGCGCCTTATATCGTAAGCGTGTTGAAAGATTTTTCAAGCATCCGAGTTGGTATTGATGGATATCTCCCGGGGGAATTTAAAATCAATGCCGGAGTTTCTCAAGGGTGTATATTATCTCCCACATTGTTACTGCTCTATATCAACGATCTATTAGTCAGGACAAACAATTCTACTTACAGCTTTGCAGACGATAGCAGTCTTATAACCTCATTCATGGCCGGTGCTCGTTCCCAACGTGAGAGCGAAAATCAGATTGCTGCCATCAATAAGGATGTGAACGTCATCATCGGATGGGGTGAAGAAAACAATGCCCAGTTTAACGCAGAAAATACTCAAGCAGCTGTCTTTTCTAAAAAAGCAAACGACACAGAACCTGACTTATCATTGGCAGGACAAACAATGTCTCTGGCCTCATGCATAAGCTTGCTGGACATCCACGTAGAAAACAACATGTCTTTGCGTAACCACGTCACCAAAATCGCCATGGCAGCAGCAAAAGAGCTAGGAGCACACTATAGAGCAAAAGAGTTGTATGCACCTCATCAGATTTTACTGCTCTATAAGATCCAGATAAGACCATCTCTGAAATACTGTTCCCATGTGTGGAGCTAGGCACCTAAACATCTGCTCAAGAAATTAAACTCCATACAGAGGAGAGAAGTCCGACTTGTGGATGACTCAGAGTTAACTAAAGACTTTGATGACCTTGAACATTGAAGGAAAGTGGCGGACCTATCTCCTTACTGTCGATACTACTACGGAAAGTGTTGAAACTCATGATTCCGCCCAGAGTTGTGCCAAACACAAATTGCCCGTCAGACACAAGCTGCTTATCAACATATGTTTCAGTTGCGAACACCTAGGACGTTGCTGTTGCGAGACTCCTTTGTCTGGAGGGCTGCCTCGCTCTGGAATGGACTTACGAGTAACGTATTTCCCGAAAACTACATCCTACAGCGCTTCAAGTCTAACGTCCACGGTCTTCACTATATATGCACCGCTCGTTGAGTGGTAAAGGATTTTCCTTCTATGTGTGCCGAACGTAAAAAACACACTTGTTGAATATTTTAACACGAATCTTTTTGAATAGATGACAGCATAAATAATTTGATATTTTAACTTGACAGTTGATGATGACGTGACAAGTACTGATAAACACATGTATTGAAAATTGAAATTCAACATCCGTGTGACGTTAATCCTTTCTTTAAGAACCTAAAGAGTGCTTCTTGTGTAATTTTTATAGGTGGTCGTAGGTACAATAGTGGACATTACTCGTGTGAAAGTACGTTTTGAACCTCGGCGGATTTCCGCATTCTGCTAATGCCTCGTGCTAAATAATCTTCTCTTTTGAAAATTAGTACTTTTAACACTTGTTATGTAACATACTATTTAATCTGATATAAATATGTTTTTAACTTAAAAACCCGGCAGCACTGTCATAATATTGAAGGAGTGTCAAAGCAATAAAATAGTATAAAATTATTATTTTCAATAAGCAATTTCTTCCAAATTACTGCATATTCCACAATTTCGTTTTTTATAATTACCATTAGGAGTGGGTACGAAAAAAATACAACATATTAAAATTCTTGCGGATAGGTAATGTATCGGACCCGACTTGCAGAAGTTAACAGATGTGGGGAATTAAAAACGTTGTTGGTAAGTAATAACATCGATCGTCGCAGATTCTAAATCAAATTTTGAAAAAACCAGTGGACATTAATTCTTTTGGATCCCTTCCAAAACAAATGACTTTGTATCTGAAACTTCAACATTCGAAAGAAAATATGGGTCATTGCCTCCGAAGGCTATCTACACCTCTGTTGGCGGATTCAGGAACTGACCTTTTGTTAGTAAAGCGACATGGTAACTGGCGATCTAACACGGTTGCTGGAGCCTTTATTCAGTGGAAAATAAAGAAAAAAAAAACATTAAAAATTTTAGGGAAAACGGGAAAAATTAAATAAAGCCCTTAGTCAGTGCATTCTGCGACGACGAGTTCAAATGATACCTATTTAGAATATCAATGCATTAACTAAAGATTCTGCAAATGAACCCTTTTCTCAGGAATTTATGTAAAATTTGTCAATATTGTACTATTAACAAAAGTGCTGCAATAAAAACGCGTGAGTTAAGAGCTTCTCTACTAACGGCCATTGATGAACAACTGTACGTTATCAATGTCGCTTTAAATCGAATTCCTTGAAAGATGTGCTCTCTTCAGAAAGACATTTTCCTGGATTTAATTTGTAAATTATGAGCACAGTTCTATAGCTAAACTCATCCTATCACTAGAAGACCTGCTGTAGGCGTAAATGAAATAAGCTCATATTGCAAGTATTTCCGTTGTGATTGATTCATTTGTTGTTACAGGAGTAAGAGATTATGGTAATTGATTAAATCTTAGAACTAGTATTGTATTTGTAGTATTTCCTATATTATGTGCTGCTTTTGTAGAAGACTCTCAGTAGATATTTGCCTGGATTTCATTGTGCCTGGCCCCAAATTGCCAATACAGGACTAAGAAAGTAAAATTTTAAAAACAATATAACAAATTTGTAAATTATGAGCACATTCTTACAGTTAAACCCATCATATCTCTAAGATGTATCAGCGGAATGCGTAAAGGAAATAAGCTCATATTGAATATTCTTAGTTGTTATTGATGCATTGTTGTCACAGGAGTAAGAGATTATGGTAACTGATTAATCGCACATCTAATATTATATTTATAGTCTTTCCTATATGTTGTGCTACTTTTGTAGTCGTCTCTGCTATTTCTCGTACAGAATTTTTAATTAAAAAATAAAAGACTGAATGCCGAATCACTTTATTATCCAACTCTTAGTTTCACTGGTACCTTCTATTATGATTTATTTTAAAATAATATGTCTGCTCCTATTATGAATTTATAAATTAATTTTTATACAAATATTGTTACTAAATGAGCATGTATTCCAATAACTATTCGTTATTTCATCTCTGTTAAACAATCCATACATTCTCTCCTTCTGGAAATATATAATATAAAATTGAAAATCATCGAGAGGGCATTTACGATATGCATTCCTAGTTGCAAATGAAATTTTCAATGCGATATTATATTTACGTTCAATATCCGTTGCAAAATATCTCCCATAGTTTGCAAATTCAATCTGCCTGCGATCGGTTGTCAGATGTCTATTTATATGATAGATATAGAATGATATATAGATATACACGTATGTTAAATGCCGGTTTTGAGATAGCTATCGAATTTATTACCGAGTATCTGTCCGCGGATGTTTCAACGCAAAAGGTAACTGAAATGTATTGAAATGCACGCGAGGTTACCTCAATTCAGATAACGGTTAAATGTTTAAATCATGAGTTTCAAATAATTTTTCTGCATGGATTGCGCATATCACCAGTCACGCCTCAGTCTACAGATGGATAATTTAAGTTAAGTTTGAAATGTAGTGGATGCTTCTTAAAACAGTGGAATGCCTAATATAGCGAACAATTTTTAATAGGTTAAGCGCCACCATATGATCCAAAAATGAAACCACACGGCCAATTTTTTCTTAGCATTTCCATCCAAGTACAATTTACATTCAAAAATATTTTTTGATATTGGATTACAGGTATTTTTGTGGTATACATTCTATGACGCATGTAAGACTACATTACATTCCAGGGCCGTGTGGTACATAAGCCGTGGCGCGGTTGAACTTGTCCAGACTTGTGCTTTCTGCTTAATGGCATCGAATACTGTAGCAATCAGTTTGCATTTTATTTTCGTGCAGTAATCGTTTTTTTTTTATTTGCTCCATATCTGAGCAATGCAGTAAAGAACAAAAACGACTTCAAGATTTATGGAATAAAATATTATCCGATAACCGTAGTGAATTTCGCAATATTTATTTGTCTGATGCCTACTCACCAAGCAGTGATTTTGGATCAAGTAGTAGCAGTAGTTCTGAAGATGATCTTCTCGTTAAAAAAAAAGTTCACAATATCGAGAAAAACACACCTAATCTAAATGATGGTGAGAAAATGATGTACTCACAACTAGCAGGCAAAATATCCATTAGTATAGACTAATGTAGTCGCAAAGTATGTCATGCAAGATGACGAAGAACCAGGCAATATGAAAGAACTAAACAAAAACGTTCCACCGAACAACAACTGACCAAAGAAAACAAACCTAAATTACAAATGAAGAAATGGAACATTTTCTAGATGTGCTTATGTATGCCATCTTTGAGGTCATTCTGGAAGAACAGTTCGTTATATTAAATCGAATTTCCAAAATTATTCCTCGAAATAGATTTGAATTATTCTCAGCCGTGGGGTATTTTAGTAATAACCAAGACACGGCTCTAGACGAAGATGTAGAAAGACTGCTTATGCTCCTGGTTTCAAAGTTTACTTTGACGAGACCATAGTCACATTCCCAGGTAGACATACATTTAGACCCTACATAAATAACAAGGAACATGAATTTGGTACCAAAGTCCACAAACTATGTTGCGAAGGTGGCTATACTAAGAACTTTCAAGTTTATTGTGGTAATGATAAAGCGCAAGGACAAGCATCTTAAAACTAGTGCTTTCTCGCATGTAAATTTACAGACGATTATTATATTAGTGTCTGGTTAGCTACTGAATTTTTGAATAAGAGAACGCATTTGGTTGGCACGTTGCATAATAACCAAAAATACAATTCAAAGGAAGTTAGGCCAAAAAAGCTTAAGCCTTAAGAAATATATACAAAAGAAAGTGACACAGGAATTACGATATGTAGGTAAGTGGCGTAGTAAAAGACCCCTCCAATAAAGACAATATAAAGACAGTTCATATAGGAGGTGGAAAAATGGAGAAACCCTAGGTTACTTTATATTATAATCAAGCAGAATTATACATTGATCTAGCATAATTTACGGGGAGGCAATAAGTGCTACAGAAAATTTTTGTGTCGAGATTCGAGATCGCGCAGGTACACAAGAAATAATCTACATAATCGAGTAACGAAAAAGTGTATGTCTATATGTCTATCTTTGTTGGGAATTTCTAAAACTACAGAAACTACTAAAGATGAACCGAATATGCCAGAAAGTGAACATGTTTTGCAGGAACAGACTTCACGTTTAAGATGTATTGTGTGTTACCGCGTTATGAAACCTGAGCAAGACCGAAAAGTAATATTGAATAAGGCAGCACGTACAAAATACCAATGTGTGAGCTGTACAAAGTATTGTGTGTTTTCTTGTTGACCATAATTTTATGCAAATTTAAAAAGGAAATTTTGCTATATTTTTATTATAAGCAGTATGTATTTGTTTTCGTGAAATTTGTGAATAATTATTTCTAATAAATGTTTAAAGCAACAGCTACCTAAGTAGTAGTTACAGTTTTGGTGTACAAACTTCTTGACCAGCACTACTAACCCGGTAAGATGACACGTATTTGTTGCGTCGCACCATCAAATACCAAGGAAATACACAAAATCCTAAATATCTTATGAACCAAATATATATGATATCTTCCTGGACCACACTCTTTTAATACACACAAAGAAACCATTAAGGTGGGACATGCCTGCTGTACGACACCAAATTGAGCCGATTGCAGTGAGGCGCAATATGTCAGAAAGCCTAGAGAGCTAAATGCAGTGTCAATCACCATTATTAATGTAACTGATCCCACATTTGATTACCTAATCCACTTAATGTATAAATATAATACTTCCTTTTAGTATATGACATGGGACAATACAGACAAGATGTGATATTCAGATGTGTCCACGACACAGCTTACCAAACAATCAGCTATCCAACTCTTAAAACTTGAACGGTATGCGCATTTCCTCGCGCAGGCCGCCATTTTGGGTTAAAATCTATCAAATTCGACAGTGCTTGCTCGTCGCTGGTTGTCGTGTCAGATGAGTTGTTTGTGTTAGCCAGTGTCGTAGTTACAGTTTAGGTATATATTTTTTCTAGTTATAGTAATTAACAGTGTACATATGTTCTTGAACAAACTACTTATTTTATAATATCTGTGCTTGTATTTATAATAGAAATGGATAAACGGCGAGGTGGACACGTTTGTACCGCTAAAAACTGCAGTGCGAAAACTTATAAATCTAACTAAAAAATAATTTTTTTTAGATTTCCCTAAGATGGAATTAGGTAGTTTTTTTTGACAAGCACCTTAAAAATGATGTACTTTTGTAGCCTAGAAATATTTTTTCATTAATGTAAGCTGTTTTTACTGGAATGTAAGTAATTTTGGATGTAATACTTCTAACTATGATATTGTTTATCCTAAAATGAAGATTATGATACAAATTACCTTAAACAAGTTAATTGTTTTAGTAGTTATTTGTGTTTTTAGAGCGTAATGTAACGGATTGCCGCTTGAGAAACTTTCGAAAATGGCAATCTTACTTTGCGCTCAAAAAATACACAGAACTTTTTCTATAGCCGCATTTTTTAAAATTAAATGCACATTTTTCTCTATACTTATTCTGAAATTTGCAAATGACTTGTCATTTTTCGCATATTATATTCGGGCATATTTAGAGCAGGAGTACCAGCAACAATAAAATTGTAACAAACGCACGACTGTCATTTATTTATACTTTTGGTTGCCATGATATTCATAGCACTTTCGACGGAAAAGGTGAGAATTTTATTTTCCATGTACGCTTTAGAGCATAAAATAAGGATGCCACGGCATTCGTCGAATTGGCGATTTCATTTGAAATTAGTAATTAGTTATTTTGCGCACGGCTGTAGCAATTATTGTACAGGGTGGCCCGTTTAAGAGGGGCCTATACCTTATTTCGAAAACGACGTAGGTAGCAAAAAAAATTAAATACAAAAGTTGTTCCTAGTAAAATTATCTTTATTTTTTTTATATTTTTAATCGACACTTTTTTATATACAGGGTGATCAAACAAAGTTAATATTTTTTCAATGGAACACCCTATATTTTATTACGTTTTTGGATTCTATTTAAAATTCTAACTAAATTTGATGTATGATGTTATACCTCTAGAGTTAGTACTTTCACATGTATAAACAGTTAAAAATCGGTACTATGATTACTTTTCACCCTGGTATCAAGAATACCATTAGAGATGGAGCAAAATGAATTCCACATTCCTATCTTAACTTTTCAAGAGCTATCTGACGATACTAACTGGCGGGTGGTACGATGGGTAGGTACCAAATCTGGTACCTCGGAATGTGAAATTATTTACTTCATCTCTAATGGTCTTCTTGCTACCAAGGTGAAAATTAGCGAAGGTACTGATTTTCAACTGTGAAAGTACTATCTACATAAAATATTCTTAGAATTTTAAGTAGAATCCAAAAATTTAATAAAATATAGGATGTTTCATTTAAAAAATGTACCACCCTGGATATAAAAAAGAGACAACTAAAAAAATACAAAAAAATAAAGATCATTTTACTAGGAACAACTTTTGTATTTAGTTTTTTTCTGCAACCCCCGTAGTTTTTGAGATAAGGTATAGGCCCCTCCTAAATGGACCACCATGTACAAAATTAACAATATTTAAAACTCATATCCATAGCCTTTCAAACCTTAAATTATATTAAATATTAGCTTCAAATACAGCGAAAATATAGGTACGCAAATATTCAAATAAAAATTAACTAAAACCGTTCATTGCATCCAATCATTGAAAAAACTAAAAAAAATAAGATACAATATCAAAACTCCAATCCTGTCTATTTAAAATTGAATACTCCTCATCCCGGCCCTGTGTTTTAACCCGAAATGGCGTCGGTCACGTCAGATTTTTATTTTCACTTTGACAGGAGAGTCGGCTAGCTGATTGTTTGGTAAGCTGTGTCCACGATATGTGGTGAGCAAATCACCATAGAAACAATTTTTCATTCCTTTGTTAAGTGCATTGTAACGAGCAAAAATTTTGCTCACCATCTTGATTTTCATGTACTTAACCTCACTGATTATTATTTGAGCGCCACCTAGTTTATCTTATTTGTTTGACAGTATTCACAAGGAAAAGAAGGTAAGAAAAATTGGATAAACAATTTTGGAAACGGCAAGCATTTATTATATAATCAATGGTTATATAATCAATAGTCATATTATTTTTCTCGGGAATGATGCACGTAGATCAATTATTTGGTTGCAAATATTAGATCAACTACCCCTGGATTGCAGCGCTCTCTTTCAGTTTACAGATATGTATTACGTTACTTATCAAAATACTGGAATTATTGTTAATTTGCAATGCCCGAGTGGCTCCAGGAAATTCTGGTCGGTAGTAAAGACAGTAAGTAATAACATTACAAAAAAACATCTCTCCCACCTCTGACAGACGAACGCGGCATCACGGCGACTACAAATGTTTTCATCGCATTCTACATTAAATGTCCCCCAAGACAAGGATTTTCCCAGCAAATCGAACATCAATAATACCATGGCAAAAGTTAAGTTTCATCACGTTGATATTCGTAAAATCCTCACAGAACCAAATATACAAAAGGCATCAGCACCGGACGGAATACCTGCCATCGTGTTAAAGAATGGTGCCAAAGAACGAAGAACCATTTTTTTCAAACTGTTTTATCTTTCTTACCGAAAAGATATTTAACCATCTTCTTGGAAAGTCGCGAGAGTGCAACAGGTTGCACTCGAGCGAGGCAGGAAAACCAAGCCCTCAAACTATCACCCAATTGCCTTGTTTCCAATAATCTTCAAAATTAGGGAAAGTGTAGTTAAGCAGCAACTACTCAAGTACCTCGAAACCAATAGATTAATTAGCAGTTGCAAAAAGAGATCGACAGGCGACATATTGGTCTATTGGCAATTGACAACTACGCAGAATATCGAGTGATTGCGTTGGATATTTCAGAGGCATTCGACAAAGTTTCGCGTGACGGATTGCTTAACAAACTACCGTCCTTCAAACTGTCAGCCTCTCTCTGCAGCTGGTTTGCCAGTTTCCTTAAGAATCGATCTCTGCGGGTTGCAGCTGATGGATACATCTCAGACACCTTCACCATCAATTCGGGCGTGCATCATGGCTTAATACTTTCACCAGCTCTGTTCCTTATCTATATTAATGGACTGCTGACCGCAACCAATAATCCTGCCTACAGTTTTGCAGATTGCAGTACCGTTGTCTCCCAATTTAGATCAGAAAGACCTTTATCAGCGATTGACTTTTATCACCGCAGACAGGAGCAGATTACAACAATTAATCAAAATCTAGAGAACGTTTGAACTTTAGGCGACAGAAATTTGGTCCAGTTCAATGCACCAAAAACCCAAGTAGCCACGTTTACCAAGAAAGCCAATACGGCGAGCCCTGACATCATTATGGCAGGATCGACCATTCCTTCGTTCTCGTCCATCGCACTAGTGGGTGTTTCGGGCAACAGTAGCATGTCCTGGCATGATCAGTCGCGCTGAAGCTTGGTGCGCTATTTCGCAGCCGCTCTTGATCTACAAAGCGCAAATAAAACTATGCTTAGAACATTGCTCACACATCTCGGGTGATACACCAAATCACACCCTAAAGCTGTTGGATTCAGACGAGGCTGTGCGCCTCGTCGGCGACCCGGAGTTGACCTGGGATCTGGATAGTCTGGAACACCACAGACATATGGCTGAGATATCCTTGTTTCACAGATATTTTCACGGCAGATGTTCGTAGGATTTAGCCGGCCTCATCCTGCCCCCTGAAACACCTGTCAGACAGTCACGACAGACGGCAAGAGCGCACACGTTCGCTGTACAATTGGAAACACCTAGAACATCTTTACAAGGACTGTTCTGTTTGGCGCATTCCATCGCTGCATAACTCATTCCCAGGACATCTATTTCCCCCAAATTACAACCTACAGCTATTCAAGAATCGTGTCAATCAACGCACACACACCGCTCGTCGAGTGCCATAGGATCTCCCTTTAGTGTATTTGTCATTGCCAAAAAACATATAAATTTAAAAAAAATCTGCAAAGTCTTAGCTTCTGATGGTTAAAAAAGCTATGCTGCGTAATATTACATCCACTTCGTTTACTTTTGGAAATTAAGAAGAGAAATATCCTCAACTTCGCACACGTACGGGGCTTACTTGATTGATATATTCCAATCGGTCCGTCAGATCGAAATGCAATGAGCATCATAATTTGTGAAATTGTTGATTCAAATTAACATAATTCTAATTAAATACTTTGAGTAACTAGTTTATAAACTACGTTACAACATATCATTTGTCGATAGCTTAGAGGGACTCCCAAAGTCCATTTGTATCTCTCTTGCGCTGCGTTTAAATCCCAACATCTTACAAGCTGTTCCGAAAGAATCTTTTTCAGTTTTGGTCTTTTTTTTATTCCGGGGTGATATAGATTCGCTTGCCTAGGATGCACCTGTTGCAATCAACCCCTAATAAATTTAGAATCGGATGTCTGCGCCGCCGGGTCTTGGAAGCCATCCTGGGAGGTCATCTGGAGGTTACGCTTTCGATTACGAGCTTCTTCCGGGCTGTTGGTTGGCCGCGGTTCTCTTTTTTATTTTTTTGGGCCTTCCAGTGTCACTTTTTGGCTGAACCGTCCCTTTCTTGCTTGCGCGCCTTCCATGGTCTGCTTCTTTGTGATCAATCCCTCTATTGATATGGATGCTAAAGACGTCTGGTCTGGAAGTCTCCAAAAAATTGTAGTGTTAATTTTTAGATACATAGTTTTATGTCTTTTAATATTTTCATTAAATACTTTACATACAGACATTGACTAGCTTTCTTACCAATATTAGGTATTGATATTATTGCTGACACCAATAATCATTTAACTGAACGGTGACGAGACGAAAAGCTAGAGAGGACGAAGCAAAGCGCAAGACAGGCAAGTCGGGGATCAATGGAATACGCCTGTAGTTTTCCTATAAAAGACTCATTTGTTTAGGCGGAATTAAGTAATATTAAACATTTATTTGACTGTACCAATTTCAAATTCCTTTTAAACCTCTATTCATCCATCAAAATTCATTAAACTGTTTAGACATTCCGGAGCCTTTTATTAATAACAGCTCCAGATAACCCAAAACAGATGAGTAAGTGGCTATTTAAATGCGTGCAACAAACTTTGCAGCGAATGACTCATGGTCGTAGATGGCTTGAACAGGTTTTGGCTATCTACAGTTTAGTGCAGGTTTCGCATCCGTTTCCTACACGATTAGCGCACTCGGTTCCGCTAGCCGCATAGGAAGCGGAAAAATGCCTCCGGCAAGGGCGTTGTCCCAGCATCTCCTACCTACTCATCAACTAGTTACACAAATTGCTGTAGAAGCGTTTGTATGGTCTTTGTAAACTATAAGTTTTAATTTAAAGACAAGACGCTTGATATATTATATTATAATAAATATTATATTGACTTGCAGTAGGAAAAGTATAGTATGCAACACTTGTTGCACAATATACTATTCTACCACACTCCCAGTGGGGCACCCTGTATGTAGCAGTCGTAGAAAAAGTATAGTGTGCTACACGTGCTGAAAAGACTTTTCACACTCATGAGACTTTATGACACTCGCGTACGGCTCGTGTCACCAAACTGTCTCATTCGTGTGAAAAATCTTATCTTCAGCACTTGTTGCACAATATACAATAATGATACTCACATATACATAAATAAAATTGGTTATTGGTGCGGCCAGTCTTTTACTAATTGCCAGCCGCAGGTTTAAAACTACTTTGTGCGGGCAATTCAACTCCGCGGATAGACGCGTCATAAAACGAGATTCAATATTTCATGAGCTTTCGAATCTGTAGTTGGGTTATCTGGGTAACAGCCTTAGACAACAGAAAAACCTAACAATATTATCTATCATAGTTGCACAGGTCGTACACTCGTTCTTATTGATACGTAGCTCTTTGGTTAGTTATTTGATGCTAGCTACGGTGAACGGCTTTTCAGCTTCTGAATAGTATGATGAGGGCTGTGGAACTATGTCGCAGTCGCCGAACTATAGTGAATGGTATTCGCCATATAATCGGTGAGAAGTCACGCTTGGCTCGATTCGCTGGAGAATCAAAAATCCTGTACGCACTGCACCACCGTTATAGGCAAAATACAAGGTGTACTAAATTTTGTGCATCTCAAAACCAATACATATTAAAGATATGCCTACAAAACCACAGATACTTAAAAAGTTATGAATTACATATCACATTGGCTCTAGATATCTACGGTTATGCAAGAAATAAGTAGTTCCTCTTGTTCGATCCAACAAACGCTGAAAAATCATGTATAACCTCAAACCAACGTCGTAATATATTCAATAGTTATTTTTTTTATTCAACACTACTTATGCCTAAACCTAATAAACTCATAAAAAAGTAGATCATCTTACAGTGAATAGGATGCTTCGAAAGTATTTCATTCATTCATTTCTCCTGTAAAAGGCGTAATTAAAACTCTATATATCCCAAACCCTTTAGAATTTTCGAAAGTTACATATTCACATGCACGATTTTTTTTTCGTCAGACATTGCCGCATACGTTACACAATTACACAAACAATGCTTTCATCTTTGTGATGTAATGTAAAAGTTAAATGATAATATTATTTTAATCTAAAATTTAGTAAATCGTAAAGAGCTAATAGTATAAACTTTCATTCCAATTAAATCATCCTTTGTAGTGAATCCTCCGAGACTGAGTACATATATCTAGAAAACCCAATAAAACGAATGTAACATCAGTCTTACTAGACATTATTGGGGAATAAATAAAGGTCTATTGACGCACAATTCACACACAATAAAAGGAAAAGGATAAAGCCCAAGAAAGGGGACTGATAATGAAATGTAAGTATAAATATCTTGATCAGAACTTGGGTTGCTACCAGTGGCATAGCCGTATATGGAGAGGAGGAGCTGGGCAAGTTTAGTAGTAAAAGATTTTATACATTATATTAAAATTACCGGGTAATTTTTGCCGGTATAGATAGCAGCAATTAGTAAAGAAGTTTTCAGGAGAAAATCTATTGCTAAAGTATCCCTAGGTTTATAAAATAATGTAACATGGGACTTCATATAAACTGCCGTTCACTTGAAAGGCATACGTATCCCCAAAACTAAAAAATATTTTTTAATGCGGTTTTCAAAATATTAAGGTACATATAACCTGCCTGGCCATCGGGTGTTTTTAATTTTTGCATCTTTTGCACATATAGGGTAGTAAGCAAATAGCTGCAAATTTTATAAAATTTCAACTGCGTTGAAAATATACAGGATGATCCAGATATCTTTTGCAATTAGAAACAAAAATTCCGAAGAAAAGTTGATTTATTTCATCTGCTTTTACACATGCTTTTGTGTTAATGAATAACTACTGTTTCAAAAAAGCAAAGCGCATGCCCACTTTGTTAAAGCTGTTGAATTTTCTATTAATTGTGCATAGAAGGGAAAAAGTCCTGAAAATTGTTTCATACAAATTATTTACAAAAATTTTTACAAAATCTGTTGATAAACTTAAAGGAATGTGTATTTGTATACTAAACGTCTTACGACTCTCTGCAACTCATACAGTAGAATGTTCGGTTATCTCAAGAGGACAGTTTTATTGATGTATAAAGCACTTGCCTCACGATTTTATCTGTTTTGCAACTCTTTGATCATAAAACGCTCGTAAAACCGTTTTGTTTTGATTAAGTGTAATTATATGGATGAAATAAATAGTTTACAAAAAGTTGTGTCAACGCTAGACCAAGAGCTATATATGATCTAATGTTTCTTTTGTGACTGAATCAATATTTCTTTCTGAATATACGTGGTTGCGTCGAACTTCATGGAAATTCTCAAGAACAATTTGTTTGAGAATTCTCACCTCTACATTGATTTTGTTCAAATCGGATTGTAAAGATTTGATTACTAAGAAGGAAATTTAGATACACTATATGAGTCGAAGTAATTGAGGGAAAAAATTTTCTAATTCTGAAAAATATAATATCTTCCATTTACTAGAATTCAATTAGCCTCTCATTTATATGAAAGATAAAATATAAGTCTAAACATATTATATGCCAATATGTGCTATAAGTAAAATAGATAATACTGATAATATAATTTATTTTGCCTCCGTTTCCCAATAAGCTTATTGAAATTTTTTTATTGGTCACACTTTTAAGAGAAATAGAAATCAGATTATGTCACTATATTTTAATAAGGAAAACAGGTGTGATCAAAACTTAAACACCTCACTTTCTTTAATGTTATGTCCATAGTTTATATTGACATTATGGCGCTATTTCTCATCTCTCACATAAGTAAATTTGATTTCTTCTAGTTAAAAACTCTCCATACTGCCTTGAAACTGACATATTTTTAGCGTAATTGTTAATTAATATACCCATATCACCTTTAGTAATCCGTGCACTTCAAGGATCTTCGATATTTGAAAGGTACAAGTATGCATATTCCATAAAATTAATGTTTTGTAGCTAATCGCCCTTTGACTAAGGAAATAAATGGAAATTGGTTAGACACATGTTGCGTTTGAATCAACAGATAATTTTTAATTTGTTTGATTCTTTCAAAAGAGATTTCCGATAGCAAACTACGGAATCCTGGATAAAATATCTATTTCTCATTGCATAGATCAAAATTGTCAGCGAGGACATTTATATCACGACACGTATAAATATATGTCAAGCACTGCTTACAAGTTAACACATAATCTAAGTCAGCTCATTTTATTATTTAAATAGTATGCGTTTCTGCAATTCCTCAACATAGCTTATATTTCTAACTGAATTTATAGATCATTGGTAAAACAGCTGTGACATCATCTGACCTAACCGCTGCTGCTAGAAAGTTTAAAATATAAATCAGCCATTTATGATGTATATGTCCTTCAAATTGACGCGTCAATGATTTAGCGGAAAATAGAGAGAAGTGGCGTAAGCTAATACTGGATTAAATTTTATTTTCCTATTACTTTTCTGTCGCAGAAACTTATATCGAGAGAAGGCACTTTAGATATTAATTGCTTTATGTACCAAAAAATTGAACTTCAACTTAGCAGAAGTCGTTTATGGCCACTTTGCACACTTGCAGAAAGTAACGTCAAAATTTCCAAAATTGCAAGAATAAACACATCTTTAGACTTGTGGAAAATCTTGTCAAGCTATCAACGTGGCCATTTCTATATTTCATGCCGATAAAATAAATATTGAAAAAATGCAATTACTCACCCTTGAAAACCAAACTAATCCGCATGCAAAAGTTTAACAATAAAAAAATTAGCACATTTCCCATAATTTCCAACGAATCGGGAACAAAGATTGAAAAGATGTTAGACCCATAGATATAGAGTAAGTCATCTATCCTATAAAATATAAGTAGCTCCTATTACATGTTTTTGTAACCTATTTTGACACCAAAGGTCAGACCATCTTGATGCATCATATAGAATCGAAGTGATTGTGGGAAAGAATTTTGTAACTTTGCATAAGGCATAATGTCTTCAATTAGCCTCTCTGCATAAGAGAGATAAAATATAAGTTTCAATATACGTTGAAATGTGTGTGTTGTGTGTAACACTAATAATACTATAAATTTAATATAATTTAATATGCACCATTAATAGAATACTATTTATTATGTCTCTTTTTCTAAATATGCTTATTGAAACATTTCTATAGGCCGCATATTCCCTTTAATATAAATGGAAATCAAATTAAATCGCTATATTGAAGTTTTTAAGAAGGCAGGTGTGCTCAGAACTTAAATACCTGACTTTCTTTAATGCTATTTTATATTTAGTTATAACACTAATTGTGAAAAACCGTTGTTAATGAATCAATAATGCCTCTTTTTCCCAACAATTTCATTTTCTCTAGTTAAAAACTCTCAAAACTATCCTGAATCTGATTTTTTTTAGCTTTACTGTTAATTAATATATGTATATCACCTTTCGAAATCCGAGTAGGTAAAAAAGGTAATATTTTATAGCTTTTTGGCTTTTGACTAATGAAATAAATGAAAATCGTTTAGACAAATGTTGTATTTAAATCAGACATAAAATTTTTAATTCGTTTGATTCTTTTAAAAAAGGTTTTCGAAAACAAATTATGAAGTCGTGTATAAACTATCTCTTTCTGACTTCATAGACTTAAACCGTCGCAGGGACATTTACATCACGACACGTATATAGTCAAAAGCGATCTTATCGTGCGGGTCCAAAGGTCACAATTTTCAGTAAAAACTTCATTCGTGGCAGATTTTGCATGTAAAATCTGTCAAAGGAATGACACTTAATGAAAAATATGACCTTTGGACCCGCACGATAAGACCGCTTTTGACTATATAGGCAAATGTCCAGCAATGCTTCCAAGTTCCCTTAATCTCTGAGCCAGCTCATTTTATTATTTTAATAGGATGCGTTTCTAAAATTGATCAACATAATTTAGTTCTTCCTGAATTTATAGATCATCGATAAAACAGCTGTGACATCATCCTATCTCACCACTGCTAGAAAATTCAAAATATAAATCAGTCATTTATGACGTATATGTTCATCAAATTGACGCGTCATTGATTTAGGTCTCCAACGTATGTTCAGTTTAAAGGGGATTAGTCAATTTAATTGAAATCTACACCCGTGCTTGTGACAGCGCATTTCCTTTTATATTCGTAAATAAATTTATACTAAACCTTTTATCCTGTGTTTTCAAACACGTTACAGAGAAAGTAACTTCTGTTTTAATATTAATAGTCTATTTTGAAACGAAAAGCGGGAAATAAAGAGTGGTAGCGTAAGCTAATACTGGATTTAATTTATTTTTACTATTACTTTTCTGTCGCAATTATACACCAAAAAATTGAATTTCAACTAAGCAGAAGTTATTTATGGTTACTTTGCACACCTGCACAAGGTAACCTTAAAAGTCCCAAATTGCAAGGATAAACACTTTTTTAGATTTGTGAAAGATCTTGTCAAGCTATCAACATAGCAATTTTTATATTTCATGCCGATAAAATAAGGTTTGAAAAATGCAATGACTTACCTTGGAAAACCAAGCTAATCCACATGCAAAATTTCAACAATAAAAAAGTGAGCACGTTTCCCACCATCGTCAACGAATTAGAGACAAATAATGAAAAAAGGTTATACCCATCATAGACCTTACAGATATAGAGTAAATCACCTATCCTATGAAATATAACGAACTCTTATATGTAATTAGAGGTCGTTTTTGTAACCTATTGTGGCACCAAATACCAGAATATTTTAGATGCGCCGTATAGAATCGAAGTGATTTAGGGAAAAAAAATTGCAATAACTTAGTATAATTAAATATGCGCTAATATCACCGAATATTAACAATAGACCAAAAGGTCCACTCTCAGTCGGCACTTTTGATGTAGCGCTTACAAAGGCGTGGCGCCAGACTTTAGAACAGACTGGGTGAGGCCTGAGCGATTAACCAGCATTTTATTAGGTTCCGCAACCAGACAAGGAGGGAACATTCTAGTCTATTGTTAATGTTCGGTGCTATTATTAAAATACTATTTATTATGTCTCTTTTTCTAAATATGATAATTGACACATTTTTAGTGGCTGCATTGCTATATTGAAGCTTTTAAGAGAGCAAGTGTGCTCAGAACTAAAATGTCTGACATTCTTTAATGCTAGTTTATATCTACCTAATGACGCTAATGAACAGAATGATTAAAAATCTCTGTTAAAATGAATCTATAACTCCTCTTCTTCCATATTATTTGATTTTTTGATGTTTTGAAGACACAAGTATATTTCATAAAGTTAATGTTTTATAGCTCTACGCCTAACAGCATTTTCTCATTCTTTCGGAGAAAAGAGAAAACACTGTTGGTTTACCAGCCTTTCCGAGGTGACAACACTTCAACTTGTAACTCATGGTTCTTTTGCTGGTGCCGCACTTATTAGCTGCCTTTTCATGAGTAGGGTTCTTGGACTTAACGGTCTCTTAACATTCGTCCAACTGTTCATTTGTGTAGTCTTTATATTTTCTTACACCAACTCATTTTGTACTGCTTAGGCATCTGAACTAAATCAAAAGAATTGAATTTCATCTAAACAGAAGTCATTCATGGTTACTTTGCACATTTTGGTTTACTTTGCACACCTGTACAAAGTAACCTCAAAGGGCCCAAAATGACCAGAATAAGCGAAATATTGTCAAACTATCAACTTAGCCTTTTTTCTATTTCATGCCGATAATATAAGGATTGAGAAAATGCATTTATTCAGCCTCGAAAACCTTTTCGATGCCAACCCACAAGCAAAAGTTCAACAATAAAAAATTAATAGGTTCTCTACCATTGTCAAGAAAGCAGGAACAAAGATTAAAAAGAGTTTTGATCCACAGTTCATTCAGATATGGAGTAGGTCACCTATTCTATAACACATAACGAGTTCCCATTACATATTTTTGCAATTAATTTGGCACCAAACGTTCGCACATCATAGATACACCATATAGATTCAGAGTGATTGAGGGAAAGAATTTTGCAATCTTGCAAAAGATATGATATTATTGGTTGTCTAGAGATCATCTAGCCCATCATTCATATGAGAGATTAAGTATATGTTGGAATATCATCTGCTATAAGCAAAATTAATAACACTAGTAATATAATAAAATAAAATATGCACCATTAATAAAATACCATTTTGTCTCCTTTTCTATATATGCTTATTGAAACTATTTTACTGGCCGCACATTTGAGAAAAATGGAAATCAAATTAAGTCACTATATTAAAGCTTTGAAGCAAATAGGCTTGCCCAGAACTAACATACCTCACTTTCTTTAATCTTCTGTCCATAGTTTATATTGACGTTATGGCACTATTTCTCTTTTCTTGCATAAGTAAATTAAATTATGCACTATAAATAAAATACCATTTTTGTCTCCTTTTCTAAATTTGCTTATTGAAACAATGTTACTTTAAGAAAAATGGAATTGAGTTAAGTCACTATATTAAAGCTTTGAAGTCCCCAAAACTTAAATACCTCAGTTTCTTTAATCTTATGTCCATAGTATATATTGACGTTATGGCGTTATTTCTCTTTTCTTACGTAAGTAAATTTGGCTCCTAGGTTAAAACTCTCTCCAGACTCCAGACTACCCTGAATCTGACATTTTTAGCTTCATTGTTCATTAATATATTTATTTCACCTTTAGTAGTCCGTGTAGATCAAGGATTTTCGATATTTGAAAGGCACATTTATGCATATTTCATAAAATTAATGATTTGTAGCTCTTCGCCCTTTGACTAGGGAAATAAATGGAAATCGCTTAGACAAATGTTGCGTTTGAATCAACAGATAATTTTTAGTTTCATCGATTCTTTCAAAAGAGATTTCCGAGATTTTCCGAGCAAATTATGGAATCCTGCATAAAATATCTATTTCTTATTGCATAGATCAAAATTATCAGCAGGGACATTTATATCTCGACACGTATATAAGTAAATGTCTAGCAACGCTTCTAAGTTACCTCAAAATCAAAATCATCTCATTTTATTATTTAAATAGTATGCGTTTCTACAATTGCTCAACATAACTTATATTTCTGTTTGAATTTATAGATCATTGGTAAGACAACTGTGACATTATCCTATGTAAAGTCTTAAATATAAATCAGTCATTTATGACGTATATGTTCATCAAATTGACGCGTCATTGATTTAGGTCGCTAATGGCAGTTTACAAGGGATTAGTCAGTTTAATTGAAATCTACACGTGTGCTTGTGACAGCATATTTCGTTTTATATTCCTAAATAAATTTAAACTAAACCTTTTGTCCTGTGTTATCAAACACGGTCCACATAAAGTAACGTTAATATTAATAGTCTGTTTCGAAGCGAAAAGCGGGAAATAGAGAGTGGTAGCGTAAGCTAATACTGGATTTAATTTTATTTTACTATTACTTTTCTGTCACAAAAACTTATATCCAGAGAATAAACTATCATAATTAATTATAGACGCTATCTGTAACGGACTAGCATAAAACAAGAAAGCAGTTACACCTACGTATCTGAATATACATAGAAGAAAAAAAATAAGAAGCCCAACACAAAAATAAACTCACTTCCATAAAAAGTCACACACCTAGTTTTTGCTGCAGCTTTGAAGCTTTGTCATTGCTGAACGAATAGACCGAGCTTATTTCTTCCTTAGTCAAAGCCCGTGTCATAGGTGGTATTTCAGGTCTCCAAAAGAAGGAATGTGAAAAAAATTTGTAGGTACGTTTTCTTTTAAAAACTTTAAAGCGCTTTCTGTGTAATGTGAGCTGTTTTACAAAAATCATTCACATTCCTTTTAAGAAACAGCTTTTTGCAAACATTTTGAATTTTTGCTCATTCTATTATCTGTAACAATTTTTGTGATTATAAGTTTTTAGTAAAACTCATTGAATGCATTTCCTATAATACTCTTATAGGCTATAGATGTAAAATTAGGCTGAATTATTTATAAAATAAATGTGCCTCACCTTATAAGCACACAACTGAGGTGAACCTTCTGAAAAAGTTTTAAGGAATCGAGTTTTAATTTTTTTTTAAGTTCTTTTTCTCAACTTTTGCCCCCCGTTTCTACCCTTTTTTTTATTTTTATTTTTTTTCGCCGAAAATCGCGTTTCTCTAACTTTTTATAAATATTGTTATTTTTTCTCTATTTCGTTTCATAATACTCTTATTAACTTTCCGATCAATTGATTCTTTTTTTATACATTTTATTTTTCTTATTTCGTTTTATAATACTTTTATTATCTTTCCGAACAATTTTCTAGGTTTTTTTCCAATTTTTTTCATTTTTTTCAACAATTTTTGGGTATAGCTGAAGTGGGAAAGTGGGGGGTATAATTCCCACCCCCACTGATGGCCCCATGAGACCAGTTTTTGTCTAGGATCCTCATTTTACCCCGGCTGAAAATTTCAACCCTCTAGCTATATTGGAACATTGTTAATTAAAGGGGCGTTTCCTATTGATAAGAGCGTTTTTTCTGATTTTATCCTCGCTAAAGAAGTTTCACTACAAAAATTTCGAACTACTGCAGCTGCATGGGGCTTGTTACCTGGCATAAAAATGAAGTTATTGTCGAACAACTGCAGAGTTCTCAAATAGCTACAGAAAAGTATTTTTTCAATTGCTAAAGTAACATTTAAAAAAAGATCCTCCCAAAAAATCCGTATTATAGTGGATAATTTTTTTTGCAGTTATTCGTTTTAAACCCAAAAAATACCTTATTAGGTGTATTTTCCTCATGCGGTCTCAAAGATATAGGGGAAAATCGATTTTTTTTACAATTTTCAACACCCCACATGTTAAAAATAAAGCAACGGCTTAATTTTTTAACATGCTTGGATTTGTACTCAAAATTCCAAAACACCCTATATCAGGAATATCAATTATTAAAAAAAGATAATACTTAATTTTTAATTAAAATATTGCCATCATCGAATGAAATAAGAGTGATGGTAAAAATAGAATTAAGAACGGGATATTACTAGTGATCCCGCTGAACTAAAAAAATCACATACTGCGATATATAGCTTTCAGGAAATGAGAAACTTAAGAAATGCACCTTCTATTACGTTGGTAAGTAGTATATCCATGAGAGTGAGTCATCACGGAGGAGAAAATTTACCTTTTCCGTGAGGGCTCTCTCTCATCGTGTTACTAAGCAGTGTCTCCCATCATGAAATAAGTTTGTGCCTCTCTGTGGAATGTTCATAAATGTCCTATCCTTACTTGCCTTAAAGATATATACATAAGGAAGTTTGCCGACTCCGATGGGCTCTCTGTCATTGAATTATTGAAGAGGCTCTCTCATCATGAAATAAGTTTGTGCCTCTCTGCGGAATTGTAAAACGTTTCCTATCCTTGCTTACCTTAAAGATTTCGACATAAGGATGAGTGTGTTGTTTCATCCTATAATAACCTTCTTAAATTGCGCTGCGGTTATCAGCCGGTGAACACTCCGCCCTACTCAGGATGCTCTCTCACTATGAATTAAGATTTTGCCTTTTGTATAACCCTGATACATTTTATATGTAACCGTCAGGTTTTTTTCCTCACTTAAACTCTTATTATAAAACTAGCAGCTTAGGGTTCTCCACTTTAATTCCAACTCTGCAGTTGTTCGACAATTTGTTTTTTTTTTATGGTAGTGCACACGCACTAAAGGGAGATCCTATGGCGCTCAAAGAGCGGTGTGTGTGCGAAGTTGTTAATTGACACGGTTCTTGAATATTTGTAGGTTGTAATTAGGGGGAAACAGATGTACTGGGAGTGAGTTCCACAGTGATGCAGTGCGCCAGACAAAGGAGTTCTTGTAAAGCGATGTTCTAGGTGTTTCCAGTTGTACGACGAACCGGTGCGCTCTTGCCGTCTGTCGTGACAGTCTGACAGGAGTTGCCAGGGGCGGGCCAAATCCTGGGAACATCTGCCGTGAAAGTATCTGTAAAACAGAGACATCTCGGCCACATGTCTGCGGTGTTCCAGACTCGGAACTGGATTTCCGGGTCAACTCCGGGTCGCCGACGAGACGCACAGCTCCCTTCTGAGTGGAATCCAGCAGCATTAGGGTGTGCATTGGTGCGGCACCCCAGATGTGTGAGTAATATTCTAAGCACGGTCTTATTTGCGTTTTGTAGAGCAAGAGCAACTGCTGCGGTGTATACAGTTTTTTGTTGCGAAATAGCGCACCAAGCTTTTGGGAGGCTGATTTTGCGATGTTAGCAACGTTGACCGAGACCGAGATCTTGCCATAATGATGTCAGGGCCCGCCGTATTGGCCCTCCTGGTAAACGTGGCTGCTTGGGTCTTTGCTGCATTGAATTGGACCAAATTTCTGTCGCCCCAAGTTTGAACTTTCTCCAGGTCTTGATTACTTGCTGTATTCTGCTCCTGTCTGCGGTGATAAGTATCAGTCGGTGGTAAAGGTTTTTCTGATCTAAATTGGGAGACAAGGGTATTGTCATATGCAAAACTGTAAACAGGATTATTCGTTGCGGTCAGCAGGTCATTAATATAGATGAGGAACAGAGTTGGTGAAAGTATTGCGCCCTGAGGCGCGCCCGCGTTAATGGTGAATGTGTCTGAGATGTGTCCATCAACTGCAATGTGCAGAGGATCTGTTCTTAAAGAAACTAGCAAGCCACCTGCAGAGAGAGGCTGGCAGTCCGAAGGACGGCAGTTTGTTGAGTAGTCCGTCATGCCAAACTCTGTCAAATGCCTTCGAAATATCCAACGCAATCGATCGAGACTCTCCGTAGTTCTCAATTGCCCTACTCCATATGTGAGTAACATAGGCCAATATATCTCCTGTCGATCTCTCTTTGCGAAAACCGTATTGATTATCGCTGATTATGCTGTTGTTCTCGAGGTACTTGAGTAGTTGCTGATTGACTACACGTTCCATGACTTTGGAGATTATTGGAAGCAAAGCAATCGGGCGATAGTTTGAAGGCGTGGTTTTCTTACCTTTTTTGGAACAGGTTGCACTCGAGCGACTTTCCACTTGTCATCCTATGTCCTGCTTTCAATGTTTGGCAGAGTGGACAGTCAGAAAGAAAATAGTACAGTTTTTAGAAAATCCTTTAATTCAACAATTGAAAGAAACCAAGGAAGAAGTTTTTAGTGCATATTGGCATGTTATAAAGTGTGAGGAAATTTCTTTATTAGAAGTAGAAAAATACCTTCTTAATTAAAGCTAGATCCTTAAAATTGAAGCAATATAAAATCGAGAGAGTTTTGGAAACTGTGAAAAATATGCGTGAAATAGACATTGAAAAATCGAATTGATGGGTGAACACGATGTAAATAATTTTATGAAAAATAAAGCAGAACCATCTCATCCAGACAAATTAGAAGTGGACCAAGAAGATGAATATGCAGCTAGAAATGTGATGTTTCTGGAAAACTTTGATGAAATTCCTTTGTATAACTCAGTTATGTAATTGTAGAAACATTTCCTGACAGAGAGGAGCACGTGTTATGGAATATTCAACCAATGAGTTGAAAAGTGTAATTTGTTCAAGATCAGTATATCATTTAACCATACCAAACGCTTAACTTTACATAATATTGTCAATGGCTAAAATTGAAAAGTTTCTTCCCACTGAAACATTTTCTGAACTAAATTCTCTAGGTCTGAAAATATTTCATGAAAGCTCGATAAAAAGAATTGTATACAATCGCACCACACTCGATTGAGAGATAAATAAAAGTTTAATGGCGCACAATTCACACTCAATAAGAGGAAGAGGATAGAGCCCCAGGTAGGGCACAAGTAATGAAATGGCGTGTAAATATTTTCATCAGAGCATAAAGTGCTACCGTCCGAGAATCCATATATTATAAAACGATGAAAATATCTGTCAGAAATATATTTTTGCGTTGCATACATTATTATTTCCTAAAGCACATATACCCTAACAATGGTAGGTTAATTTAAATACTGTCATAAGTCTGCTGAAAGCACCAACGCATGAAATGAGGAGTGAGGCTTGAAAAGTTCTCAGAATAGAATATTGGCTTATGCTCTTGCAATAAATAGCTGCCACTTTATGAAATTACGAACTCAACAAATAAACTCTACAAATAATTTCGGTGCACATTATTATTCAGCAGATGCTACAATATGCTTTTAAAATTAATTCTGACAATTTTGCAGATGTGTTAAGCAAAAAAAACATTAACTTTTAAGCTTTGGTGGTTAAGATCTTTTCTGCTTGGCCTTACTAAAACTGAGCTTTATCCACAATACCGAAACATAATTTTTGCACTCGACGCGCGTTTCGCTAACCATGTTAGCATCATCAGGAGATGATTAAAACTAAAATTAAAA
>MU182550.1:256707-325063 GCA_016904865.1 Pissodes strobi | reverse complement strand
TGGCCCCAACACAGAGTCCTGTGGCACTTTTCAAGAAATGTCATGCTGAGCAGAAAAGCCTGAACCCATAAACTCGCTGCTTCCGTCCCGTCAAATACGACCCCAACCAAGACAGAGCCACCACCGCTGCGCAAGCTCACCCTCATCCAGACCAGTGAACACGTCCTACAATAAGTTAAACATGGCATAATTTACGCTGTTATTCTTTCTGAATCCAAATTGATGCTTGCTTAAGATATTGTTGTTGTCAGAAAACTATACCAATATACCATGCGTGTCTTTACCAGCCTCTCAATTATCTTCGACAGGATCGACAAAAGAGAAATCGGCCGGAAGTTCGATGGTTCATTCGGATCACCACCCTTGTGAAGATGAACAAACTTAGCCAAAGTCAGGCATGGAGGTAAATTGCCTGTCTTCCATGAAATATTTATAGACTGAAGATTTTTGCAGATAGTCCATGCTCCCCAGAAGAGTTTTTGTTTTTTATGGACTTCGGTGTCTGTTTAAGTTCTATCAAATTTGTAGGCACAAAATGAGTTTTGAATTGACGTACTTGGCAAGTAATCAAGTGAAATAACTGTTGGGTTAAGTTTTGTTATAAGGTTTTCAGCGATTAGTAGCAGTAGTAGTTGTTTATAACGGACTGTGACAGCTCAGGCTCGGCAGTCGGCCGTTGTTTGTTATTGCGACGTATATCATTCACAATACGCCAACTCTCCTTCTGCTTATTCTCGCAGAGTTGTAGTGAATGATAATTACTCCTTGAACTGGAATGGAGACACCGGAGGTTCCTTGAAGACGCTTTAAGTCCTCTGGTAAAACACGACTTTCTATTTTTTAGTTTTCTAATTGGAAAGGCCTGATTAAAGATATCAATAACTTTTTTATGGAATGCGCTAAGAGGGTCCGATGACTCAAGCACATTATCACAATGAACTGAAGTACACAACCGTCAAAACATTCCATACCTATCTCCACTAAAAACTCTACCATATTTATGTTTAGGTGTTACATTAACATTGATTTCACATTCATCTGTAAATTATTTCACTCATCCAAACTACTCAAGCGTAAGGTGGACATAGCATTCCTCTCCTCAAAGTTGATGTTAAAATCACCACACAATAAAACCAAAGATGAGTTAGGACTCGGGGACAAGAGAGTATCCAACCTATTTAAAAAATTCGTTAATCTGACAATGGTGATAAATACAAATTCCCTACAAATTCAGACGTGAAAAAAAGACAATGGCAAACTCAAAGACACACTCATCAAGAAGGAAATTATACCTATCCACCTGCTGGAAAGAGTTTCTTTCCAAGAAACTCCTACAACCATGGATCATGCAACATCCATGCGCCGCTCTTGCTCTAAAAAAAGTTGACAAAACCATGTATTCTGGAACGTGGACAAGTTCATTTTCCGTTAACCACTGTATTGAGGACTATCTTTGGGTAGTCTTACTTCGTAAGGACTGAATGTTAATTAAAAGTAAGGAAAATTGGTTATGTTCACGAGATAGAAAGCACTTATTGTTGGCTTTAGATTCAGATTTAGATTAAGCCTTAGCTTTAGAAGTGCAAGAGAGAAGAGAAACACAACCCTCTCTCTCTCTGGAGTTACATCATCTATAAAAAATGCTGAAAACATTTATTTACCTTTATTAATGTTATATATACTAGTAGAGGGGTGTCTTGCCAAGCATTTCTGAAGGAACCTTTGCTGAAGATCCATGCCTCGTCTAGAAATACCGGCGTAAATTTATGGTTCTATATTCCCCCAAAAATCTCATTCTTTGCAGCTGTACATCAGGAATTTCCATTAAATATTTCCTGCTAAGTATTACTCTTCTTCCCTTTGAAATCAATACTGTTGCACTAATTGGTCAGGGCGGAAATAGAATATGGAAAATGTCCAAGTGCATATTTTTTTTTCTTAAATTATCTATATTGTAGATTTCTTGCCTTATTTTATCATTTTTTTCATTCTGCTATTTTCGTTATGCATATTTTCGTTTCCCTCGTCATGTTCTTTGGAAAAAATTAATCAGTTGTAACTAATTCCTGGTTACATATTTGAGTTTCGTCAGTGCGAAAATAGTCAACGTACAGGGTGATCCCCTATAATGTCGCCCCCTCTAACTTTTTTATTTTAAGTGTCCCAAAAAAATTAAAAGTATGGTTATGTAGGTACTGAAAAATACTTTTTTTCTGCGTATAAAAAATATTGGAAAAATTATTAGTATACAGGGAAAAACAAAAAGTTAATTTTTTTCAATGGGACACCCTATATATGAATTTATTTTTCGATTCCTCGTAAAATTTTAAGCATATTTTATGTATGATGTTATACCTCTAAAGTTAGTAGTTTCACAGCTATAAACAGTTGAAAGTCGGTACTTTGGCTACTTTTTACCTTGATAGCAAGAAGATCATTAGAGATGGAGTAAAATGAATTTCACATTCCTATCTTAACTTTCCAAGAGCTATCTGATGGTGCTAACTGATGTTACCTACCGAGGTAGATTTGGTACCCATGGTACCGCCTGCCAGTTAGTACCGTCAGATAGCTCTTGAAAAGTTAAGATAGGAATGTGTAATTCATTTTACTCCATCTCTAATGATCTTCTTGCTACCACGGTGAAAAGTAGCCAAAGTACCGATTTTCAACTGTTCATAGCTGTGAAACTACTAGCTCTAGAGGTATAACATCATACATAAAATATGCTTAGAATTTAACGAGGAATCGAAAAATAAATTCATATATAGGGTGATCTATTGAAAAAAATTAACTTTTTGTTTTTCCCTGTATACTGATCATTTTTCAAAAAATTTTTACACGCAGAAAAAAACTATTTTTCAGTACCTACATAACCATACTTTTAATTTTTTTGGGACACCTAAAATAAAAAAGTTAAAGGGGGGCGACATTATGGGGGATCACCCTGTACATCGCGTCGTTTATTTGCGCATTTTCTAATTCGAAAAAGGTCAACACGTTTAAAGTAAGCAATTGCGCTTGTTCATTTTAAATTTGTTTGATATAAAAATTTCACGATGACATGAATTATCAAATCTTCCCGGGAACATTTTCAAATTAAGAAATCTCCTAACCTTTTTTAATTTTTCGTGTCATTATATTGCTCGCTTGATCCCCACGCCCATACCATGTCCGAAGAAAAAAATCAAGATCAACTGAATCAAAATCACCGGAGAAAATCAATATTTCTAAAATGTTGATTCTTCTATTTGAATGGGAGAACAGAAATGCTGCCTGGGCACTGTTTTACAGTCGGCACAATGAAATAAACATTCACATATCAATAAACAATTTACTAGTACAAATTTCCTTGGAACACTTCTGCTATCCTGGGTCTTAGGACGAACAATTTTGTTTCGAATACGAAATTTAAAATTACTAATCAATGGGCGCACTGCCATTACGAAGAAACTTTCAGTAGATTAGCAGTAATATTTAAAAAATGCCACAAATATTTAAATTTTAAATAGACAATTTGCCTCAGCTGATCAAAATCAATAAGTTTAAAGTCAGATTTAACTTTTGCAACAGGGCACCATAACTTGACCAAGGTGATTTTAAAATTCGATCTAGGGTTCCTTTTCCTTAGTAAAAAACATATTATTTATATCCGTGATTTGGTTATTCCAAATTAAAGTAATCAAAAAGGTTATTAGAATTTAATGAGCTCGTAAAGCCCCTTTGTTCTGTAGAATCAAAGTCAAAAATCAATAATTTTCAACAGGAACGCGACTATTTTATCAGGAAACCAGAGATTTTCAAGAGTCTTAACGAACATCAGCGACTTAAGTAAAAGTCGAGCGAGCCAGCGAGTCGTGTGTCGAAAAATCAATAATTTTGTCTGTTAAATGCGACCGAGGTATTAGGATTTCAAAATGGTTAAGGTTGTACAAGCTGGGCATTTTATTACCGGGCTCCTTATCTCAGAAAATACAAAAGTTTTTAGGTTTAAAACAAACATTTAATTTATTATATTTTCATATATAACAGGTTCTTTATTGTGTCGTCCGCTGACATTGACTCTCTTTTTTAAACGGGACAACCTATATATCATTATAAATTTAGATAGCACTTTTCAAGGCGAGATCGGTGATCACAAGCCCGGTTTTTGTAAGCATTAATTTTTCGTTCACAATAAAATTGTTTTTTACGTGAGTCTATCATAATTTCTCTCAGTACAGCCCTTATAAAATCTCAACAGGTTATGGGGCCAGACTCATTAAGTTACTGAGAGTTTTTGGTATCGGGATAACGCGAAATTAAGTGCGACTATCGCGATAATAGTGCATTGTATTTTTTGTTGTTTACTGCCAACATGGAGGTTGACAAGCCAAAAATTGATAAACTACGTGATGCCGACAACTGGTCGCAATGGCGGTTTGTTATTCAAACTTTAATGGAAGCTTTGGAAATTTGTGAAGGGCCGGAACATGTGCCAGTAGAAGGTTCTGCAGATTTTGAAAGCAAACTAAGAAAGTGGAATAAGAGGGAGAAGTTTGCTCGTAAGTTCATTGTAACTACACTTGAATCTAAGCCGTTGCAGCTCATAATGAACTGTAAAACAGCCCAAGAAGTGGACAAAATTGCATAGCATATATGACTTTAGATCGGAGGACAGTTTGGCGCAAATTCAAAGAAAAACTTCGGGAAACCTCCTTCACCAGATAAGCTTGTGTCGCGTTGTTCGCTATGTCGGAAAATTCTTCAAGCAAGAAGAAAGAAGTTTTTGTTCGAGATACTACCATCAGTCCAAATGATCATTGGCTCATCGACTCCGATGTTTCGCATCATACGACTCATACACGTGATTGGTTTGTGAAATTTGAAGATTTTGCAAAGTCACTTCAAGTTTATATTGAAAAATGGTGCCTCAGTGGAAGCTCTTGGCAGTGGTAATATTGACTTAGAGACATTTGTAAATGGTAAGTGGCAACCTGCTATTTTATATGACGTACTGTATACGCCGCTAATGACGAAAAATTTGTATTCGGTTCGCGTTGCTGCTAAGAAGGTTATAGATTTAAAACACGATTTGGCACTGATACAATACCTCCTACAACTTATTGACTGATATCATTGAATTGCGTACAGATGGTGGCAAAGAATATTTCAATGAAGATGTAGCAAATTTTTTGAGCAAACGAGGAATAAGGCACACAGTACCAACTCCTTATTGCCCAGAACAAAATGGATGTCCGGAACGGGAGAATCGCATACTTATGGAAGCTGCTCGTTCCAATTTCTTTGGGCTGAAGCTGTTAATACAGCAGCTTATGTATTGAACAGAACTGGACCATCGAAGGACAAAAGTAAAAGCCCCTATGAGTTATGGTTTAATGAAAAACCAAGAATAAATAACTTGAAAGTATTTGGTACCGACTGTTTCGTTCACGTACCGCAACAAAAGCGCAGAAAACTGGATAAGAAAGTTCTAAAAGGTTTTCTGGTTGGGTATCTTGAAGATATTCATGCATATCGTATGTGGGTGCCAGAGACTCATGATGTTTGTGTAAGCCATGACGTCATCTTAAAACAAGAAAAACTCGTGTATAAGTCAACTGAACTTGAGTGTAAAGTGGATCAAACTCAAGATGATAAGAATACTTTAAAGGATGAAACACCAGAAGAACCTAGACAGATAGAAACTCAGACAGAAGAAGAGTCTAGAGAAAGACGTCAACTTCGTCCTAGAAATCAAATAAAACCTCCTGATTTCTATGGAATCTCGGTTGCGTGGATTGCCCAACAGTGAACCGATGACGTATAAAGAAGCCATGCCATAAAAGCAGTCAGATATGTGGTTAAATGCCATGCGTGAGGAAATGAACTCTCGTCAGCAGAATGAGACGTGGGTTTTAGTGGATAAACCAAAATACACTAAAATTATTTCCAATCGATGGGTTTATCGCATTAAGTACAATGAAAATTAAGAAATTGAACGCTTTAAGGCACCCTTGGTCATAAAAGGTTGTGCGCAGCAAAGCGGCAGGGACTTTGACGAAACTTTTAGTTTGATACTATTCGTGTTGTTCTAAGTCTTGCTGCCAGACAAAAACTACACTTAAGGCCATCAAGACCGCCTTGACTTGACTAAGATAATTACATGCATCAACCAAAAGGTTTCGAGGATGGTTCATTACAATCTGTAAGTTGCAGAAAAGCCCTTATGGGCTCAATCAAGCATCAAGATGTGGGAATCGAAGATTTACAGATTTTTTGCGAAATTTTGGATTTAAGGAGAGTTCTTCAGATCCTTGTTTATACACCGGTCAAGTGCCGGGCATCTGCTAATAATACTATTGTTTGTTGATGACGGACTGATAGTGCCAAGTAAAGAAGAAGAAGCTGATATCTTGCTTAACAAAATTCCGAATGAATTTTAAACAAAAGTGACCATGACTGTTCGAAATTTTGTTGGATTTGAACTTCAAAAAGACAATGATGGCTCCATAGTTATTAAAAAATGTTGCGCCACACGAATTTTAATGGAACATGGAATGCTAGAATCCAAACCAGTTCTAGCCTCATAGACCCAGGATGGAGTTTTGCAGATTCTCCAGAAATGGAAAAGTCCTTTCCATATCGCGAAATAGTGGGGAGCACTTGTGAACCCCATCGAAGCTCATTGCCATTTGGTAGAGCGGATTCTTCGGTACATCAACGGTACGAGGGATGTTGGACTACAGAACACTGGAGGACAATTGGAAGTATTTTGTGATGCGGATTTGGCGGATGACATTAAAACTGAAAAATCGATAACGGGTATTATTTGCAAATTCGGGGGTGCGGCGGTAACTTGGTTGACTAAGAAATAACAGTGTATTGTGCACTCTACAAGGGAACAGGGATACGTAAGTGCGGCTATCGCGGCAAAATATTTAGTATGGTTAAAACGCATCTTAAGTGAGTTAGGTGTAGATGTAGTAAAACCGACTTTATCCATTGACAATCAAAGCGCACTTAAAATGATTAAGAATCCTGTTTTTCATGCACGTACAAAGCATATCGATGTAAAGTGCCATTTTGTACGTGAATTATATGTTAATGGTGAATTTGATATCACATATGTATCTAGTGATAAGCAAATTGCAGACATAATGACAAAACCTTTAACCAGACCTAAATTTGAAGTTTTCGGTTCTGGAATTGGTTTGGTCACTAGAAGTAGTACATAGTTTTACTTGTTTTTGCTGTTTTTGGTCAGCTATACTTTTAAGGAGAGTATTGAAGTAGAAAAGTACCGCTGACTAAGAACCAATATCGGATAACTGCTAAGCCGAATTGCCGAATTTGTTATGTCTAGACGATTGCGGTTTGATTTATATATCCGCGTTATGGTATGCTCAAGTGCTTTGGGTACATTATATTTGCCTCTAGATTTAGTCTTCCACAAGCCCGGTTTTTGTAAGCATTAATTTTTCGTTCATAATAAAGTTGTTTTTTACGTGAGTTTGTCATAATTTATCTCAGTACAACCCTTGTAAAATCTCAACAATAGTAATAGCAACTTATTTTTGGTTTATACAGGCAAAATTATCCTTCAAAAAATTTATCTGCCATAATTTTTGCCATTACTTACGACCAAGGTTCATATGAACCTTGACTTACGACGATATACCGCGCTGAATAGCCAAGCGGACGCTTTTAATAACTAGGAAAGAGAGCGAGAGCCAAAAATCAATAAATCAACTGTTAGTTTCAACTTATGTATTAGGCTGTCAGAAATAGATAGGACATCATTGAAACGTTTCAGCACTCGTCTTCTACTTAACCATCGGACTTCAGAGTGGAGAATTAGCAAGTAGCTTCCCGTATTTGCAATCAATTTAATCGGCTTGGGTTTTAAGTAATCTTTTTTAAGTTCTTTGTACGCTTGAAACTTGAACTCTCACACATGATGCTTGCTGATGGATGATGCAGAGGTAACAGAGAAATTGGGGAAAACTTTCATCTTTACGACATAATGCCACCAGACCAGGTTGTGATGAGGTCACAACCGACCATAGTTGGAGCGCCATCGGTTGTCAAGCCTATCATTTTCGATATTGGAATTTTCTCAGAAGAAATAATATTTTTGAAATGAGAAAACAACTCTTGCCCAGTACTATGTCCTTTCACTGGAATAAACTTTAAAAGATCTTCTTTTGTCATAAAATCACTAAAAATCATCCTGACGAACACGGCCAGTTGCAGTGAAAAACAAAGACAGTTATCTCATTTACCTGGGACGTTGACGCTCCAGTTGTAGCCTTATCTTCGTCGACTGTTTTGAAAAATATTGACTGCTGTCCAATTAATTGGTTTTTTAATTATTTCGTTTTTTCGTTTCTGCTTTCCGATTTAACTTCTGCAAAGAATTGTTGTTCTTCCCATTCCGAATGGAAATGGTATGTCTTCACTTTCTTATTTCTGCTGGCTATAATATTTGTATTGCTAAGTCTCTACTAACCCAACTGCTGGACGCTGACTATGCGCCGTTCAGTTTTAAGCTGATCGCGATGTCGCCGCGTTTAGCCAGTTCAAACCAACCCAGATCAGCCCTGGTCGATTCTAGCCCAGATTTTTATACCTGCGTATATGTTGTGAGCAACCAGAATTGCCTTTGCGAACTACCGGTATCTCGCGATCGACGGGTTGGCGACCACTGCTTTAGAATTTCATCAGGAGACTATGAACAGGTTGAGAAAAACATCTTTCATTGAATTGAATTTGACCTCAAGAAAGGACACAGCCGAATGTACAATGAGCTTTTATAAAGAGAGTGTGAGACATTACTTACGAAATTAACTTTTTTGGTCTCTATGTTCATGTTCTTTTAATTAACTATGTACCTTATTTTTTTATGTTGGGCACACACACACAAAAGACGATGGACTTGAAGCGCTGTAGTTTTCGAGAAAAGACGTTACTCGGAAATCAATTCCAGAGCGAGTTACCCGGAAGTCGATTCCAGACAAAGAAGTCCCGCAACAGCGACGTCCTAGGTGTTCGCATACACCTTCCGTAGTAGTATCGATAATAAAGTTCACCACTTTTCTTCGATATTCAAGGCTATCAAGGCCTTTAGTCAACTCTGGGTCCTTCGCAAAACGGACTTCTCCGTATGGAGTCAAATGTCTTGAACAACTGTTTGGGTTAGGGTGCCGAGCTCCGCACATGGAAACAGTATTCCAGAAATGGTGATAAGTCAGGTCCTGCGGTGTTTGCTTTTTTTCAGAAGACAACAGCTTCAGTCATTTCTGCGTTAAACTGGACATTGTTTTCCTCACCCCATTCCACGATGGCGTTCATTGACGCTTGACGCTCATAAAAAATGTGTTGTCCAGTCAACAAGAAAATATATTTTTCCACTGATGTTTAATAATTGCGACTTTTCGATTGTCATTTTCATTTTAAAATAACGTACTTTTAGTCACTAGTGCCTAAGTGTGACACTTAGTGCATTAGTGCTTCTTCTTCTTTAGGTGCCGTCTTCGTTCCGAAGTTTGGCTATCATCAAAGCGATGCGTATTTTTGATACTGCAGATCTTGACAGTTGGCAATTGTTGCAATTGTACCATTCTCTTAAGTTCTTCAACCATGAATTCCTTCTTCTTCCTATGGATCTTTTGTCCATTATTTTTCCCTGGATAATAAGTTGCAATAACTGATATTTATCTCCCCTCATGACATGTTCCAAGTATTGCAGTTTGCACTTCTTAATAGTAAGTATCAATTCATTCTCTTTCTACATTCTTTGCAAAACCTCCACATTTGTAACTCTCTCTGTCCACGATATTCTCAGTATTATACGGTACATCCACATTTCAAATGCTTCTATCCTCTTGGTATCGATCTTTTTCAATGCCCACGCTTCCATTCCGTAGAAAGGAACCGACAGCACGTAACATCTCACAAGGCGAATTTTAAACCTAAGGCTTAGATCTCGTCCGCAGAACACCTTCTTCATTTTAATAAATTACTATTCTGTTAATTAGTATCTGAAGATCTTCTGGAGTTTCTGCAATTACAACCGTGTCATCGGCATATCTTAAGTTGTTTATTGGGGTGCCATTTATTTTAATGCCTATATCTTGCTCTGTTTATGATGTCTTCTGAGTATAGGTTGAATAAGATTGGTGAGAGTATACATCCCTGTCTTACGCCTTTCTTAATCTCGATTTCCTCCGTTGTCTCTTGCTCTATTCGAATATTCGCTTTTTGGTTATAGTAAATCTTGGAAATAATGCTGATGTCCATTTTATCCAAGATTTTTCTACCAGCAGTCTCGTCGCCTTCTATGCTATCTATATTATGTTCTTGTCTTTCATCGTCGAACAAGTCCTCCACATAATTCTTCCAAGCTTTTGTTGTAGATCGGTTATTATTTCATTTCTCCATTTGCGTTGCATAATAAATTGGGATGCTTCCGTTTCTGTATACCTGCCAATTCCTTTATATTTTATGTAGGTTAAAAGTGTCATGTTTTAGTTGCAGTTCTTCAATTTCCTCACATTTTCGTTCATAAAAAGTTTCTTTAGCTGTCCTTATTTCGTTTCTGATTTGTTTGTGTACTTCATTATACTTTTGTCTGCATTTTATCTTACAATGTCTTCGCTCTTCCATCAGTCCCAAGATCTTTTCTGTTATCCACTCTTGTCCCTCTTTCTGTTTGTCTCTGGTAAGCAAACCCTGGGCAGGTTTTATTATGGCCTCTTTTAAATCTTGCCACTTGTCTTCTACATGCGTGTTCTGTGTTTTTGTAGAAAGCACTCGTAAGATATCATTGATATCTCGTTTTAGATCTTCTTTGATTTTTGAATCTTGTAAGCTGCTAGTATCTATCTGATCTATTTTTATTTTTTGTGAAGGTTTTTTGAGTTTAATGTGTACACGCGCTATCAGGGGGTTATGATCTGAAAATACATCTCCTCCCGGATATGCCTTAACTGATCTTATAGTTTCTGTAACGCTGATATACTAAGATATAGTCTATCTGATTCCTAACTGTATTCTGACTATTGTGTTGAGGGGATGTAGTGCTTAAAGGTTCGTAAATATCCGACTGAGTCCTTCCCCCTGACAAGTCCGGGGCTTGCCCGCGCATCACAATGCTGACATATGTCACTTCATGCACGCTACGGGGGCGCAACCAACAAAAACTAACCCAAGGAATGCCCAAAATGAAGAAAAAAACTTTTTACAAACATAACATTAAAAAAAAACATGTTTTGCCACTGGAATCAAACCCGTGCCGCCGTATCAGAAACGCAGCATCTAACCAGTGAGCCACGAGACTCGCTGAAAACAATTTCGTGGGTCCTAAAGACATCTATTTGTCAGAAATGTGTTCATAATGCCTAAAACTCGTCAGGCGGGATGACTCGGGCGGATATTTCAAAAAAAAGGTCTGCCTGCTATATTAGCCGCTTCTGACTAGTGGGCTGACGTCACTTCTTCATGCATGGCCCTCCGCTCGCTTAGCTAGCTCCGGGGCGCAACCAAACAAAACTAACTCAAATTTACAAAAAGAAGCAAACATAACCTTAAAATAATAATAAAAAAACATGCTTTCCACTGACGGGAACCGAACGCAGGTCATCCGTATCACAAACATAGAATCTGACCACTGCACTACTAGATCTGTTGGGATCGTAGATAAGGTGAAAGTAACGTTAACCCACCAATCAGAAGCGGCTAATATACGACAGTGCCGTCGAACTGTAAAGGATGTTAAAATGCCTATCGTTGTATAAAGATAAGGGATAGTATATCTACGGTTTCTCCTTAAACGCCATGCACGTCGCGAAATTCTAATGATATGAATTCCGATACGATAATAGTGATAATACGCAAAAATAAGTGATTCAGGGCAATCTTCAGAATTATATTTCAATCATAAAGTGAACTTAAACAATATTCACTGCACCTATATTTTCAAGTGCCTATGATGATAAATGCAAAAATGGATGGCGAAATTCATTACAATTGAGCAAGTACTTAAATACTCTAAGGAAATGATAGTAGGAATTACTCTAGTTGAATAAAAAAATCTATTAAATAATATTTTTTCCTTGAGCACTTGTCTTTGCAAAAAAAGAGCAGAACTCAGAGAGATCAGATCGTTTTTTAAGTATTATTTCAAATAACGGTAATATAGATAAAAGAGTGACTGTTAATTTTCTGCTATAATATGACGTCATGTTCATCATATCGACTGTAGTGTAAAATCGATATAGTGATACATATCTAATAAGAAATACAGAAGATATAACCTTTTTCTGGACTTCCGTTTGCTATATTAGCCGCTTCTGATTGGTTAACGTCACTTTAGAGTACTGTTAACTCTTCACGCATGGCCCTCGGTTCGTTTCGCTCGCTCCGGGGCGCAACCAAACAAAACTAACTAAAACAACCCAAATTTACAAAAAGAAACAAACATAACCTTAAAAAGCACTTCCGCTTCGTTCTCGGTCGAGTGAACACGTGTCGGGTATCGGCCCTTACGTCTTCAGCTTCATATACAAATATTATCAGTTTGGGGAACATCCAGCCGGATGGTGTTCAGCCGTGCATGTACAAGTCGGTGCCTCCAGGAGTACATACTTGACATACTGGAGGGTGTAAAAATAGTATCTCTTCCACCAAGGTGTAACCAATCTGGAAGAGTCGCGCCAGCTCTTGCTAAGCCCGGACAGGGGTCTTTACTGGCTGAATTTCTCACGCAAAGGCCAACAGAGAGTCGTACTACTACTACTACTACTATAACCTTAAAAAAAAATAAATAAAACATGTCTTGCCCCCGACGGGAATTCAACAGCCCCGGCCGTTCAGACTCCAAACGGAGAATGCCACCACTAGAAAACTAGACCTGCTGTAATAAACTGACTGGACCGTAGATAAAGTGAAAGTGACGTTAATCCACCAATCACAAGCGACTAATATGCATAGTGTCGTATGATTGTAAAGGATCTTAAAACCCGCAGAAGGTGTTTGGACCGCGCTACATTTATCATGTTTTGAATGTGAAACCATATATTTAGAAGAAATTTAATTTATTTACTTAAAATAAATTATTTTACAGTACATGAGTATTTCTGGTAGATCTTCTGACGTGAGTATTTCTCGTAGACCTTCTGACCTAGGGTCAGAAGATCTATCAGAAATAATATGCGACGAAATAAGGTATGCCTTGAAAAGAATGAAGAACGGTAAATATCCTGGAGAAGACCATATCACATCAGAAATGATAAGGTTCGGAGGAAAGTATTTCGAGGAAACACTCCAAAAATTATTAAATAGATGTTTACAAGAAGCAAAAATACCAACTGATTGGTTTGGTAATTGGTATAATGCTGAGGTAGTGAGGTTGTGCTCCTGTCTAAAAAGGGCGATACTAGTAACATCGAAAACTATCGTCCTATTAGTTTGCTGTCACATCTATATAAGCTATACACAAAAATTATTACAAACCGTCTTACAAAAAAACTAGACCTTTACCAACCCGCCGAACAAGCAGGATTTCGTAGTGCATTCACTACCATGGACCACTTGCAAACGTTACGCACCATAATAGAAAAAACAACTGAATACAGCATACCCATATATTTGGCATTTATAGACTTCCATAAAGCATTTGACTCACATGATCCTTCCTTAATGCCATGAATAATGCTAGAATCGACTCAAGATACAATGCAATCATAAAGGATATATATAGAAACGCCAGAATGCATGCTAAAATTGACGAAAGCATAAAAACATCTAAAATAAACCTAAATAGAGAAGTTCGACAAGCTGAGACGATATCACCAAAACTGTTGGCTGTTTTGTTGTTGGCACTGGAAGATATATTTAAGGAAATAGATCGGAAACAAAAGGGTATAAAAATCGGCGGATCGTACCTAAGTCACCTACGCTTCGCGGACGATATCGATATTATTGTCATCTCCGAAGATCCAGATGAGTTAAAGGAAATGATGCGACAATTAAATATAACATCAAGAAAAATAGGGCTACAAATGAACATCAATAAAACCAAGATCATGTCACCCAATCACATTCAATTATCATTATCTAACGAAAACATTGAAAACGTTGAAGACTACGTATACCTAGGCCACCTCATTAAACTAGGAAAAAAGGAGAATCAAAAGTCGGAAATATCGCGAAGAATGAAATTAACCTGGGCTGCTTTTGGAAAACTAAAATACGTTCTCCAAAATCCAGACATTCCAATACATTTAAAACGCAACATATGACCTCGAAACAATGACAATTACCAAAGACAGTGCAGACCGATTGACAACAACACAAAGGCCAATGGAACGAGCAAAGCTTGGAGTTTCCATAAGAGACCGGATCAGAAACGAGGAAATAAGAAGACGAACAAAGGTGACCGACGTAATCCGCTACATGGCTGAGATGAAATGGAGATGGGCAGGACATGCTGCAAGACAGGACGACAGTAGATGGACCAACAAAGTGATCCACTGGCGCCCCAGACAAACAAGGAGAAGTGGAGGAAGACCGCAGATGGATCAGGGAGGTCGCCGGTAGAACTGAGCACAACTAGCTCAAAATCGACTGGAATGGAAAAGACTCGGAGAGGCCTATGCCCAGGAGTGGACTGGATAAGGCTGACAAAAAAGAAGAAGTAGAAGACGTGAGTATTTCGTTGGGCGCTAGCTGCCGGTATAAGGCTCACTTTATTTATCATCCGGTTTGAACGTCCTTGTCCCTCTCATTGGGTAACTTAATAGTCTCCTTTTCCTTATACAATGGTTCTATCATACTTTAAATGAGCTATGTGCTCTTTGAATCTCGCTTGTATAGATCTTCTAATTTTCCCATCATCTTATTGGTTACAGTACAGTCCATGCATCCAATTTCGATTTCATAAGTAGATTTAATGGTAGGGAAACGGTCGTTTAATTTTGTTACAACACCTTCGGTATTAGCAGTTTTTATGTCAAAAATCGCTAAAATGTCACCCGCATACCTGTACCGTAACATCATCAAAAAAGTAAAAGCTATTCTTGAAAATGAAGGGCTTGCCTACCTCTACTAATATAATTTAATTTTCTGTTTTGATGAGATGTACTGCCTCTCGATTCCTGTAGTTATCTTTATCTATTTGTTAATAAGCCATCTTGTCAGATAGTACATATTACGTGACCACTTTCCTCGGGGTATGTTATGCCTGTAAAATCGAATGGACTTATTGCTATGACAATGACGTGTAACAAAGGGAATAATTCAGTAAAATTAGTATTTCAAAATCAATAAATAAATATTATACTATTATCGATGCATTAACTCTATCCATATAACCTCGTTGCCCCTTCGCAGGAATGATAAGTTTACATTAAAACTGGCCGACTGGCGAACTCAGCAGGAAGTGCGGATTGGCTTCGGTGCGGCCCACATGCTTCTTAATCACGGTGATCGCTTGTTTCAGAATATCTCGCAGTCCGTTTTTGTAGCAGGAGCACATGAATACGTGGAGATGGCAAGTACATTTCCTGCTGCATGTATTAAGTAGTTTCTGTTTGTTTGCGCAGGGCTGGCACAGATAATAAATAAGTGGCGCTGTGTCGTAAAGATAAATATTAGGCCGAAACAAGGTCGGATTTTCTAATATTTGAGCTAGGAATTTGTCAGAGATTACCAGCGAAGCCATTTCAAGTGATTTTGGCGAGTTTTTTTCAAGGAGAAGCCAAACCAATGGCAACAGTAGTTGTTTCCAGGTAACTACGTAAAGCAAGGATCGAAGCGAAACATAAAACCATGCGTAGACAGGTCGTACGGCTAGGTCGATTACTACCTCCCACAGGAAGTGTCAGGTCATCGATGCGTCCGGAAACGCGAAGAGCAGCTTCAGAGAGATGCGACTATACTGTGAGACCAACGATAATGCGGAGCATATGCTGTATGCTGGCATAAAACAGACAAAAACATTGACAGGACCAGCATGATGCAGGTATTGGTACAAACGGAAAACACATGGACAAACGTATATATAAAGTCATAAAGCAAGAAACATGTACATTATAGAGACGCAGCCTTTCCAATGAAGAAAAGCGAAACAGGTTACAGGCGCATGTATGGAGGGGAGATTTGGCCAGTAAGTGTCGGGCACTATCCAACAATGGGGCCAGGGCTGACCGTCGGGTGTCCATGATGGATTTCCCTTTCTACAGAAATAAAATATATATTTATTTGTAACAGTTTTCGAATATAAACATACACGTACATTTATTATCTGGAAATATAAACTTTGTGATTCTGAACTTCTATTTTTACCACTCAAATCAAAACTCGTATACCCAAGCAGTATGATCACTACTAACATAAAACTTAATATTCTATTTCATTGTTACAGGTGAACTCATCCCACTGGAAGCACCAGATAATTTAACTCTTTTGAATTTTGATGACAGAGAGGCAATAATCAGCTGGGATCCTGTGACTCCCGAATCTGTACGAGGTAGTTTTAGGTAAATATCTCATTTCGACTTCTCTATTGATCAGTAGGATTCGTTTAAGTTATCTAAAGTTATTGTGTTGCGAAGAGTCGGTTTTTAGTGTGGATGCTGGAAGTAATTAGCTCAGAACACTCTTTAGCAAATAATGTAAAAGAAACAACGATAACAACTGACAACTTAATAATCAAATCAATCTTCCTAAGAGTGATAACTTTAACATGGTAGCAGAGCGTAGTTCTCTTAGAAGAGTCAATAATTCAAGAAATAGTTCGTCACTAAGAAGTTAAGTCATAAGCAGCTGTTCCAAAAGAAGCTTGAACAATTTAATCTAAACTTGCTGAAGATTGAGGGCCAGTTTTTTACGTGCCTGTTAGTATTAACAAGAGGATAATTTCCGTGATAATCATTGTTGTCACAATTGTTTCCATGAAAATTATCTTCTTGCTAACAATCACATAAAAAACTGGGCCTCATGCAAGTAAAGAGCATAGGGCAGGATAGGAAGGGAAGACTGATTGGCCTACATGGAAATAGAGATATACACTTTATTTGATCACAAGTATTCCAGGTACCGTAGATGTCGTCGAAGGCAAAATAGTGCTATACATTTAGCTTTCTGTGAGAGTGCAAGAAAAGAGCAAAAGGACCAGTATGAGAAGGATCTTTTGCCCAAGCTGATAGTAAAGCTTTGCTTTTATCCCCTCTAAATATGAAATAAGAAACACTCCAAAAAGGGATTAAATTTACGAGTGAAAGAGAGATATGGTTGGGGCTTCACAGACTGTATGATGGCAATATTGAATACAAAACATATCATCTATGCATGCAGTTCTTCAACTACAAAACACAGCAACAACGTTGCGACATATACTTCCAATCTGGATAACTTATGGAATAAACTTCAGGTTGAATCTCAAAAGAAAAAAAAAATATAAGTCACCTGTAAGTGCGATCTTTCTGAATTATTGTTGATTTTTCGAGATAGTGAAGACACTACCAGATGAATTCTTCCATTTAAGTCGAATGCCATACGTTAGACAATTTGCAAATCAACTTTCGTCGTACAAGAAGGTTTTGTCAAACAAAAATGGGAGGAATCATGAACTGTTAGATGTACAGAAGAGAACGAAAAGAAAATTCAGTAGTAAGCCGAAGAAGCGAATATGCAATTACTGCTAGAGAGAAGGAAACATACTGAGACAGCGTGAAAAATGGAAAGGTGATGGCACACCTCCAAAGATAAAGATGAATGATGAGAACTAACAAGGTAAATATTACTTTAGTAGCAGAATTTGTGGTGTGGAAATGTGAGGTGACGAAAAGAAGGTAGCTGGTGGGTCGATAATGGTGTTACAACTCGTATTTGCAACAGAATTGTTTTGTTTGAAACCTTTGTGCTGTTTCAGGAGTCATATACAGTAACTACAGCTAATGGCGAAACAGTAGATGCTTTGAGTAGGGGTACCATCATATTGAACGAAGCACATGCGAGTAATCAGAAAACAAGATTCTTTGATGTTTCGTTGGTTCCTAGGATTAAAAAGAATTTGTTCTCTGTATTGTCAGCACACGATATAAATCGAAACAGAGCGTCTACTTCAGTTCAAAAATCTGAAATCTGGGTGTTGGTGGATGTACTCTTCCAACTGAAAAAAGGATCAGGAATAGTGGTCTGTCCAAGTTCATGGTGAAAAATTTATATTCAGAAAATGAGGTTCAAGTCAACTCAACGTGCCCAGAAAATCTGCTTCAGTTGTATCATAAAAGGTTGGATCATCAAAACAAAAGACATGTAAAGACGGTGTTATCCCGAGAACTTGAAATAATTATCAAACTGCATTGATTTCGTGAAAGCCGCATTTATGGGTCAGACGTTCAAAAATACAGAACTAGAGGAAAAGGACAGGCATCAGGAGAACTGATACATGTAGACCTTTTGAAGCTACACAGGATGGAAATTGATACTTTGCTCTGCTGAAAGATGATTTCAGCAGATTTCTATGCTTATTTCGTAAAAGAGAAGTGCAAAGTAGCTGAGGAGATGAAAATCGTTTTGGCTGAGACACTTTGTCAAAGTCCTCTAGACTGAAAATGTCGGTGAATTTGTTTGTAATAATCTTTGGAGAAAAAGGGTATGTAATAGAAGGACCGAATGATTATGGAAATTGCTACGTCTCCAATGCATATAAATTTGAAGTATCTACGGATCATTGGAAGCTTGTGTTATTTATGTCCATGCTCTTAAGCTGTGTGGTAGAAAAATTGATAAGAGAGGTATAAAAAGAGTTTTGATCAAGAGGAACCCAGCAACTAATACGATCACGTAATTTGGGGGCTCCATGAGAAAACTGCTTACACATCCAACGATCCCATGCAGTTTTTTTTTGTCAGAAGAAATAAATGTTCAAGCAGAAACATTAGGTAGTGACCATAATGAAGAAAAATAAGTTTCTGACGAAGATATGACTCATAAAAATGACACAGAAAATATTATGTACGAGTTTGTTAGTATAGTTGAAATTTAAGATCGAGAGAAAATGTAAAGAATCCAGCTAGATTTGAAGATACGAGTTGCCACTGCCAGAAAGAATTATTATAAAGTTGTCAGTTCTTCTCGTCGGTTTTCTTTTAAATTCTTCACTAAAGGGTGTTCTGATAAAAAGTAAAATATAATTACTAATGAATTGCGATATCGAAATAATAAAACCAAGCGTACTTTTTTAACGAGAAAAACGGGCTATATTATTATTGCTAAAAACTGACCATAACAGATGTTTAATAATATCCAGACGTTTATCATGTAATTGCAACAAAGCATATTTAATTTCAGAGGATACATAGTAAGAATATGGAACAACGGCCTTAGCCAGGTCTACGCTATTCCTCCAGAAGTAACTAAAACGTCAGTGCAGTTCTTTCCATATTCAAAAAATTTCATTACTGTATCGGTAAGAAATGATAAGTATGTCGGTCCAAGAAGTGCAGCGATTAGCTTTGATGCCCCACAAACAGGTATTAATAAGCAGAATGTAGGAAAATATATCACCCGAAAAAAAATCGACATCAAATTACTGTTTATTTTTTACTAAGCTGTTGCTTATGCATCCCAAACTAAGCCGATATATATTTCTTGGTAATATTTTCCTCTAATTATTTGTTGGTGATATATTTTTCAATTAGGCGAGAGTGAATTTTAAATGGTTAGAATTCCCAAACAGAAAATACTAAGGGCGTGTCGTTTGCGATATTCAAAAAGTCACTTAGATATACAAGGTATGTAATAAAATTGCTAAATTCAAAAATACCATTCATTTTATATTGTTTCTCCTGTCCTGTATATCGACAAAAATGACTAGGAAGCTTAAGGTATTCGAATATCATATCTGTGACTTGTAATTCAAACATCATCATCATTATCACCATCATTAATTCCCTCAATTTCGTCTACCCATCATGATATTTAGCTGTCTGCATCCAGTTTCCGACTATCCGCTTCAAATTATCGGTCAACTTTGCAGAGGGTCGCCCCAAGGCATTCTGCCTCGGTCCCCACTCCAGGATCCGTTTTGTCCCTCTATTATCAACCATTTTCGCAACGTGGCTAGCCCTATTCCGTTTTAGTCGGGTTATCACATCGATTACATCGATCCCTCCTGTTGTTTTATGACGTCGTTTGGTACTTACTCTATCCTAAAGGATCAAACCTGGCATTGACCTTCCCATTGCTCTCTGCGTTAAATGTTCAGCACCATACGCAAGTACTGGTAAGATACATTGGTTGTACACTTCCCACTTCCCTTTTGAGCAATGCGGGATCTTAGTAAGTTTCTTAGTTTGCTGAAAGCGGCTCAAGTCAGGCCTATCCTTCTTTGAATCTCACACGTCTGATTGTCCCGGCTAATTCATATTTCATGTCCTAAATATGTTTATGAGTACACTTCTTCTATTTGTATACAACCAGTTGAAATAATAATGCCCAAATTTAGATTAGCCATAAACTCGGACGTGGAAAAGGTGATGTTTAAGCCGACTGGACTGGAGACAGTATTCAACCAATAACACATCTACAAAAGGACTAAGTGCTTACAAAATTTTAGCTCGTGACGTATTGAATTTGGGCCATTGCTATTTGGATCGAAGGTGTAGACGGGGCGCCGCTTTCGGGTGGAAGGATAATCGCAATCCAGGCGCAAGTTCATGCAACGTTGCTGGACTACTACGATAGTAGCGAATATTAGATTACAATTTCTCCAATATTGTGAACATATTTCCATAAGGTGTTCCTTCCTCTTTCTACAATGTGGTATTTCCTAATTTATTTATTTAATTTTTTACGATTATTGCCCTGTTCGCGCACCTTCCTAAAACAACGCGAACAAGTAAATAAGTACCTACGTTTAAAATTTCGTGCATTATTACTCTAACCATCTCTCTAAATACATACATACGTACATATGTATTAGATATATTATTCATATTATTTATCTATATCTATAAAATATACACAGACACCTTGCTTTTACATACCTAAATATTTAAAATCATACGCGCCAATTATTATTGAAACTCTAGTGCAATTTTCTTATACAACCGGCAACAGCGCAGAAAATAAACGAGATAATTTTGCGATTCTGCCGGTTGCAAATGGCTTCTTAAATTGGTATTGACGTAAAACTATATATTTCGGAAACACATGTTGCTTGGCGGCAACTTGACGGTTTGTGTTCCCTTTCATTGTGTAGTACGTCATATTTATAATTTTTTGTCGTGTTTAACTGTATATATTTTTCCAGTACTTTTGTGGTAACTTAATGTAAGTAATTATGCCTCAGGAATGTTGCATATCTGGCTGCAATGGGGGGCTTTCGGTTTTCCAAAGGACGTAAGTTTACAACAAAAATGGCTAATATTGAAACTTTTTTGTATAACGAGTCAGTTTGTATTTCAACATCAAAATTTAAAACGCGGTTTATTTCACATAGTTTGGACGATATACAGTCAATATTTGAAGCCAAATATACTTAAAACTTTTCGAAGTTTTGATGATAACAGAATAGTACATGCTTTAGATTTTTTTTGTGAACAATTGCTTACAACTGCATAGGAAAGATATAGGTATTCAAGTAGTACAATAATTTTATGTTTTATTATCTATACTATTAGAGGTGATTTTATTTGTAAACAATTAGGTAGCATTGCTTATAACTGCAAAGGATATCCTTCGGACCAATAGTCTCATATCATTCTTATTCAAGACGATGGAGAGGGCAGTAGACAATTACGTCAAGCCTTAGAAACGCGGCCATTGAGTGCAAGCCAGCATTCGTACAGAACCGGCAGGTCCACAGAGACCGCACTGTTCCAACTGGCCAGCATGATACAAGAAACTCTAAATGAGAAATAAATGGCGCTCTGCGCCTTCCTAGACATCGCGGGAGCCTTTGATAATTCAATACATCCCACGTGGCTGTAAAGAGGGCACTAACGAGAAGAGGAGTGGACGACACAATATCTCGATGGATGTGTAAGATGCTTGCGACGAGGACAGCAGAAACTTCAGTAGGCAATCAGACTATTGCACCACTAATGTGGAGTCTCGTGGTGGATGAACTACTGACAGACCTCGGCCTGCATTGTTGGGAGCCATCACAACAAGAGGAAAGTTTGTGGGTACACTATGTGAACTCATTCAAGCTGGACTCAAAGCAACGGAAGAATGGTGCCAAACAGTGGGATAAACCCATCGAAAACAACCATAGTACCCCTTTTTGGGAAGAAAGAACTCCCTAGAATAAAAGTTATCCGGACCATTGGAAGTCAGATATCTACGCATTACGCTGGAGTAAATTGAATAAACACATGGAAGGAGTTGTAACTAAGGCTACGAGGACCCTTATGGTGTGTCGAAGCCTTAGAGGAAAAACCTGGGGATGTAAACCAGAAATCCTGCGATGGATGTACGCAATGATAGTAAGTAAGACCCACCCCACTTTACCGTCGACCGTCTGGTTCAAGGAAACGGAAAAGCAGAGCATAAAATCAGCTCTCAACCAAGTACAACGCAGACGCAATTAAAACTTGTCCAACAGCAGCAATTGAGGCAATTATGGGCGTCGCTCCTTTACACATTGTTATAGAGGGAGCAGCTAGACAAAAGGACTAAAAAAACAAGAGAGGGCGTGGGCGAGGGAGCATGGCTTAGAAAGAGTGAGTTAACATCCTTGACAAAGCATATGACACTTCTTGGGCTCCCCAGGGACGATATAGTCAAAAGTTAGAGAAGAATGGAAAAAGAACACCAACAACGCAATAAAGTGCCATAAAACAGTATACAGACGGAGCAAGAACTGAACAGGGGACCTGAGCCAGAGTATTTGAGCCAGGAACCAAATTCTCCGAAGCAATGGGAAAACACCCGGACATATTCCAGGCGGAAATTAACGCCATAAGAAGATGTGCGCAGTTCAACCTAGACAGAAACTATAGAAAGAAAGAGATTCTCATCTTCTCAGGCAGTCAAACAATCATCTCCAGAATAATACGGGAATGCCTAGATAGGCTAAATGAACTAGGCAAGAATAACAAATTATTCCTTCAAGAGACGCTGGGATAGAAGACAACGAAAAAGCAGACCAGTTAGCAAAGGTAGGAGCACAAACTCCGCTTTAAGGACCGGAAACTTTCTATGGCATAGGGACGCACATATACAAGGAAGAATTTAGGAAAGAACAGCGAACCAAATGGATCAGTCTATGGGAACGCTTTCCGGAGTTGTCGGTTCTGTGAGGAGTGGGAGGACACCTCGCAACACCTTATCACGGAGTGCGAGGCGGTCGCGAACAGGCGAATGGTCTGCTTCGGGTGTTGCATTCTTGAGCAGGAGGAACTTCCATCCATAGAACCATCCAGACTATTTGCTTTTAATAAAACACTGAAGCTGGATGAGGTACTCTGATTGAGAAACACATCAACGGAAGCACCAGGGAAGGGAGACACAATAAATCTGTAAATGTCGCAGTGTATTAACACCCCCCTAGATCCTAGATCAATCATTCATTAATTCATTATTTTCTTGCATCAAGCAACAACCCAACCCAAATGAAGTCGCGTCTACGGTAACAATTATTGGCTTATCCGGATCTAAAAAGAAAAGACTAAATTTGGAGGATTTTGCAAAATTGAATGTGTTAAATGCCTTGTCCTGTGAAGGCCCCCATAAAAACTCATTATATTTTTTAACAGAAATGTTAATGGCTCTAAAAGCCCTGATTCGTTATTAATATATTTTGTGGTAAAAATTTATCATGCGGGCCATGCAAACGCATTAAATCTGTCTTATTCTCGGGAATAGAAAACTCACTTATCGGCCTCACACGGTCAGGGTTCACCTTTATTTGAAATCACGTGACCAAAGTATTTTATTATTAATCTTACCACTATGACGCATTTTTTAACATAATAACTTCAGCGTGCATTTTTGTCAACAGTTTGCTTAATAGCTCATCGTGTTTTTTTAATGCTTGAAGCATATATTATAACGTCATCCATTTGACAAAACTATCCCTTCTATCCCTGCTAATTAGAAAAATTCAAAGCAAAATATTCCGGAGGTAGTCAAAAATTGCCTCTCTTTATCTTGAAGATGGCGAACTCTAGTAAAATCCTATAGTATTTTTTAATTTTTTGATGTTTATGTTATTTTTAATAGTTTCTCAGTTATTTTCAGTTTCACTATGGGGTTTTGCATTATAAAAAAATATATATTTTATGGACGTGTTGTCTAATTCGCATAAGCGGCAGTTTTGCAAATCATTAAAATATGCTTTAATTAAAAAGCAATATGCGACCAAGCGCCATTTTTTAATATATCAGCTAAAATATCATTTTAAAGCTTTACATATTTACATAACGCAATTTGTTTTAATGTTTTTAACAATCTATTTAAAAACAAAACCTAAAAAGATATAAATAGATTTTTGAGAAAGCCATAAAGTTAAACTATTTTTTTCAAAAACATTAACATAACGCTTGGTCGAGGGATACACAGCGCGGTCCAATTATTAACCACTATCCATTATCACATATTATCTGAAATAACACAGTTGATATCTGGAAACCATATTATGCCATAGAATGGCATATGAAATTATATTTATAACCAACAAGTTTAATTATTTTTATGTCCAACCTCATGTTCAAGTAATAATAAATTCCTAATAGTATGCACACAGTACAACAAGCTAAATATTACTTCTCGACATTTCTTTGCTCCTACTATGAACGGTTGCCGTTATGCAACATTAGCAACATTTACTATTGTTGTTCATTGCCTTTCGCTTACGAGTTCTGATGGATGCTGTTATTACCAGTCTTGAATGTGATGTAATGTGTTGTTTCACTTATGTGGATTAATTACGTTATTTATTTGCAATAATTAGTTGTTTCAATAATACAGAAATAGAATCGTAAATGACTTGACATTATTCGATAAGTAGTTTTTTTTAATGGGACAGATTTTAATGATTAATGAAGTTGTCAGATACTAATTTGTTACACAACGCTTTCACCACCATCATCCATAACATTAAAATTATAGCCGAAGAGCTTTTCGACGAGTTTGGTCGTGTGACAGTTTAAACATAAATTAGGCATTAGGAGGATTTGTCAAAAAAATCATTGTTATGCTTCAAATATGATTTATTTTCTTATTCTCGTAACATTCTTATCTCAACTTATACGAGGAAGTATCTACTTATGTGGCAACCCTAGTTAGGGTTGCCAGATTTGCGATGTGAAAAGGCCCAAGCCCAAAAAGGCTTTAAAAAATTGGAGACTTCCCAAAAGAATTCTTTTTGTGAAGGGGCAAGTGTAGTTGTCTACTTTAAGATTCGATAATCTGACCTTACCTTTAGCTGCCTACGAGGGAATCTACATGGAGATTAAAAAAAAAATTTTGTTCGAAATTTGAAATAAAGGTCAAAAAATAGTTTCCCTACTTGGAAATTGTATAGGAAAGAATAATTTGTCTTTTGGACAGGCCAGAATAATTGGTCGATTGAAAACTTTCTGAATAAGAAAACTTTTTTGTTGCTTTTTAACATTTTATATTTACCTAAAAATTAATTAATTTTTAGAAATAATAAAAACAGAAGAACATTATACACTTATAATAATATTTCATAATTTACATATACACGTAGTATGAGTACTTTTAATTTTGTTTTATTTTTGATAACAAAAGTCCGCAAAGCGTAAGTGAATACAATTCCAATTCGAATGAAGGCGACGTCGCGCGTCACGTCGCGTCGCGTCGATGCCGTATCCGCACGTCTGTATCAGTGATGCAGTAATAAAAAAAAATTCCCTTCCTGTATTGTAAACAACCCATTTTGACACTGCTTTGAAGGACGTAAGTGAGAATTACCAAAAAGGTATCGACTGCCCTTGACGACGGGTTGTAAGTCAACTTACCACCCTTGGGTGGTAATAATTTATGCCCCCCTGTATTCATTAAGTTTAAACTACAAACATAGGAGATACCTTTAATTTTTGATTTCATCAACAACGTCGACTCCGCCTGCATGATCGAGGGGTGGATTTAGTAGCTCAACGATCATGCTGCCGGTCCTAAGCCCGGAAAAAGGAGGAAGGTTCCCAGACCAGGTTAGCTCCCTATCTGGGGTAAAAAAGATTGCCAGCTCACAGAACCAACACTATGCCTCGGAACAGGACGGATTTAAAGATGACGACCCACGCAAGAAAAAGGACAAGAACTTGGAAGACGAAAAATACGATGCGAATCGCTACATGGAACATAAGGTCATTCAACAACAGATACCAAGAGACACTAAATGAACTGGTACATCATAGAATAGATATATGTGCTCTGCAGGAGACTAAAAAGAAGGGAAAGGGTCTGGTGGTATACAGCGGAGTGGACAAACACGAGAGAGCAAAAGAAGGAGTAGCGCTAGCAGTCCATAAAAGGTATCAAAACAATATTCGTGAGTGTGCCTACATATCATCAAGAATTTTGTCCACTGGATTTGAAACGAAAAATCAAAAATTGAACACCATATCAGTCTACGCACCGGAAGAAAGTAAGCCAAAGCAGGAAAGAGACTCTTTCTACGACCAGCTTCAAGATGCCATTCAATCGTTACCACAAAACCAACCATTGACAATTCTGGAAGACTTTAACGCCCGAATCGGAAACAATGGAATTCCGGGAATTAAGCAGAGGTTTAACGAAGACATACTGAACGATAACGGAGAGCTAATGATTAACCTATGCACCTTCAACGAAATGCGAATTAATAACACGTTCTTCGATCATAAAGATCAATACAAGAACACATTCACTAATACCAGAGGATTTAAATCAATTATTGACTATATCGTCACTTCCAGGCGCCTTCACCCTAAACAAATTCTTGATGTCAGAACGCTGAACTCGGCTAATGTGGGAAGTGATCATAGCCTACTGCTTGCGAAGATCACTTTGGAGTTTATACCTAAAAACTGCCAGGGACCATCTCTTCAACAACAAAAAATCAACATAGAATCACTATGGGACACATCGGTAAGAAAATTATATGAGAAAAGACTCGAAGAAAAGATTGAACTTCTCAAGGTAGATGAACAAGACAGCATCAATAAATATCAGCTGGGAAAAAATAAAGAAAAACATCATGAGGACTTAGGAACGCGAATTTCAAGAGAAAATAGAATCACAAAAACCCCTTGGTTCTGTAAAGAAATCAAGGAAAAATGCACAGAGAAGAGAAAGGCATACCTAAATTATAGAACACTCAGAACACCGGAATCATATGAAGGATATAAAAGAATTAGAAACGAAACCACAACACGTGTAAGGCAGTTGAAAAATCAGCACTGGGAAATTTTTTCTAAACGAATGGAAAAGGACTTCTACGGACTGCAAAAACAAATGTGGCGACTAATTCGAACACAAAGAAAAGAAGTCAATGAGCTGGTGGAAACAAACTATATAACCAACGAAAAGTGGATAGATTACCTTAGTGAGCTTTTCAGAGCGAACAATGCCGAGATCGAATTGAGAACACCCGAGGTAGATGTAAGCGAGAGTATACAGATTGAAATCATAGATATCATTACAGCACTTCAGAAACTTAAGAACAGAAAAGGCCCAGGACAAGATGGCATCCCGAATCAGTTACTTAAATACTGTGGCCAGCGCCTCACAGATGAGTTGACAAAGTCGATTCAAAAAATTCTTTGTCATCACAAAATACCGGACGAATGGCGCACTAGTACAACCATTCTTTTGCTCAAAAAGGGAGACAAAAAACAACCGTCGAACTACCGAGGAATAAATCTCTTAAACACCACCCTTAAACTAACAACAAGGGTAATAACGAACAAAATTAACAGCCTTACATCATTGGCAGACGAGCAACAAGGCTTCAGGTCAGGAAGGTCATGCACGGATGCGGTATTCGTCATAAGACAGATGACAGAAAAGTCCATAGAATACAATAAACCGGCATATATGTGCTTTATCGATTTGCAAAAGGCATTCGATTTTGTACAATAATTGAGAGATGTCGTGCATCTTCTATATAATAGGCAAATTCCTCACAACATTATTAAAACAATAGAAGATGTATACACAGCGAATCAAATCCGAGCTAAAATAAACGGAAACCTCAGCGAGCTAATACCTGTGGGACGTGGTATCCGACAAGGGGACTCCCTAAGTCCACTCTTGTTTAACATCATAATGGACGAGATAATAAATGCTGTGCGTTCGTTGAAAGGATATAAGATGGGAGATCGGGATGTTAGCATTCTTTGCTACGCTGTCGATGTAGTTCTGCTGGCAGAAAGTGAAGATGATCTGCAGCGATTGTTACACCGATTCAACTGCACCGCAAAATCATTCAACATGACCATATCAGCTCCAAAAACAAAATGTATGACGACATCAAGGATACCATTCAGATGTAAACTGGAAATTGATGGGAATGTTGTACAGCAGGAAATGAAGTTTAAGTATCTCGGCATATCAATTTCGGGATATGGTGATATCGAGGCCGAAGTAAGGGAACAAACACTGAAAGCAGCAAGAATAGCAGGATGCCTGAACGACACGATATGGCGAAACAGAAACCAAGTCCAGAATATATAAGTCAGTTATCAGACCAATTATGACATATACAGCTGAAACCCGGTCCGATACATCGAAAACTAAACAACTTCTGGAAACAACTGAAATGAGGGTACTACGTAGGATAACTGGCAAAACACTTTACGACAGAGAGAGGAGCGAAAATATACGAAGAATGTGCAGGGTAGAGAACATAAATGACTGGGTGCTGAGCAGGAAGGCGGAATGGAACGAGCATATTGACAGAACGGATGACCGGAGAATTGTAAGGCTTACGCGTGACAAATCACCACTGGGTCGTCGGAGCGCGGACGCCCCCGAAAGAGATGGAGCAATAACTTGACTGCACGATAGACAGAGTGATCGGAAGAAAACAGGCGTGTCGCCTAAACTAAAGTAGGAAGAAGAAGAAGAAGAAGATCAACAACGTCAAGCTAACAATGATTTATAAAAATGGAGTAACATTAAGTGAAATGAATATTAATAGTACAATTATTACAATTATGAACATTTTTTACAAAATTTGGATAAATGTTTTCTCGTTTTTTCTCAATTTGTATGGAATGTTCTGTATGACTCATAAATTCTCCATCTCTAACCAAGTTTTCTGTTACTCTTGGGTCAAGTTTCGTTTAGCGGAAATCTGTTAGGAAGAAAATAATTTCTTTTTTGGCATTAGAGTACCTCTCTCAAAGCAGAACAATCAAAATTTTTCGCCGCAAATACATCATTCTCATTAAAAAAACAAAAATTAAAGTTTAGAAGAGCGGAAATCCATTAGAAAAAAAATCATGGCTTAGAGTAACTCTCTACCTATCTAACCCTTATTAACTAGAGTAAAAAGACAAGCGCGCTACGCGCGTTTGCCTCTTCACTCTCCCAGACTACCCCAAACTAACCAAAACTAACACAAACTAACCCTTATTAACTAAAGTAAAAAGACCTAAACCTAAACTAATCCAAAGTTACCACAGCTAATATAAACTAATCAAAACTAACCAACAATAACCCAAACTAACAGAAACCAACCCAGACTAACCATAACTAAACCTAATTAACCCGAATAAAGAGACAAGCGGGCTACGCGCGCTTTTCTCTTTACTCACCCAAACTAAATAAAAATAATCGAAATTAACTTTAATTAAGCAAACAAGCGCAATGAGACAAGCGCGCTACGCGCTTGACCAACCCTGCATCAGTATCAGTATCAGTATGGAAGGGGTGGCCCCTAGCGGGCCTTGCACTTAGGCCACCAATTGGACCCGTTGTGCCCCCAGCCCGCATTAGAGAACCTTCAGGATGCCGGTCCTCCTTAAGAAAGCCCGCATCTCCTTCAGACTAACACGACGCGACGCACTGAATCTGGCTCGATCGACGTCACGCCAAAGATTCTGAATCTTGCCCACGCAAAGGCGGGGCATTCCGTAAGTAGATGGTATGGAGTCTCGTCGTCCTCCATGCACCATCTACACTCCGCCTCCTCTGCAATTCTCAGCAGGGTCAGGTGCCGTCTAACATAACACAGGACCAAAATTAACCCAAACCAAAGAAAATACTAACTATAAAATTATTTGCCCAAACTAACAAAACACAAAATCTATTAAAACATATGTCAATTTAAAGATTTTCCATATAAAGAATCTCCACGAAAAACATTTTACATGTTTAAAGAGCAAATTACTAGTCAAATAGAATTATCTAATTTTCATCTCCATAACAGATTTGCGATTATTCTAAACTACAAAAAAAATCCATTAATTTGGCATTTTCGGATAAAACTAATAACATCATTTTATTAAATAGGTTTTTCTGGACCGGCCTATAGCAAAAAAAATAATAGGGAAATTATCCAAATACAGGTTTTTACTTAAATTATGATATAGAAAAATCTAATTTTCTGGAAAACAAAACATTTGCGAAGAAAAGAAAAATTATTTTTGTGCTAATATTCTTGTGTAGAATCCTCCTATAGAACGATATATTTTGTAGCCGATTTCCGCTAAAAGAAACTTCTAAATGAAACCTGACCCAATTATGATGAGTGTCCAGTGTACTGCTTAAAATTCTCATAGTTCAGAAACTTAGCAATTTTACTTGGAATTGTAGAAATCGTGTTTCTGCAATATAAGTTGTAATAGTCACAAGTAATTAAAAATCATGGTTTGATCGTATTAATCGACAAACAATGACGTATCTTTATTAAAGTATACAAAACTGATTTTTTTAAGACTTATCTCCAATCTACATAGATAACACTATCAGAAATTTTCATACGAAATTGATTAAATTGACCTTTCTTTTTGAATACCCTATTATTTGCAGTATACCCGTAACAAATTATGAATACAAAATGCCGAAAACGTTCTAGACGAAATAAATATATATATATATTCAGCACTTTGATTAAACATTTTTTTTTTGTTTAGGGCCTACATCAAAGAATTTATTTATTTATTTTTATTTATACTGTTATTAATGTTGAATATTTATAAAATTAAAAAATATATTTCAGAACCAGGCATGCCTTTCCTCTTTGAACAAAATCAACTTGGGTCCCATTCGGCACTTTTACAATGGAGCAAACCAAGTAACCCTAATGGTATTTTACTAGGCTACAATCTTTATTGCAGCGAAGCTATGGATTTTGGCATTAACGATAAGTCGACTGTTCACGAATTTATCCAGGGTCCAGACAATAACCAAGCTAAGATTACGGGCTTAAAGTTAGGCCAAAAATACCAAATTGAAATTGCTGCAGTGAATTGTGCTGGTGAAGGAGAGCAGTAAGTTGATATTTGAATTTGAATGAATGCAGCTTTTGTGAAATATGATTTTCTAACAATCCAATGTCCAATTTATTTACGAACTGTTTCGACTGATATGATAATTATTATCAAAATATTTCATTAAAGCTGGTGTTGTAATTCATTATATGAAAATTAAGGGAAATAAACTGTTGGTAAAAAAACACGTAAATACACAATTTTAGCATCATTTTCACATTGCCATAGTTTGAAATCGAATTGGCGAATTTTGATGAGCTTTTTGTTAATCTAAAAGGTTGAGATATAACGATGAGGTGGAGCTTTGCGATCACAAGGATATTTGGATATTATACAGACCTGGGAACAAAGTCGTCCAAAAATTGAAGAAATTTAAACTGTTGGTTGCATTTGGTTCAGTACTTGTTTGCTATATTTCATAATAGACGTGATTTGAAGTCCAAGTCAATATCTCGATACGTTTTGTCATTATTCTAATTGGAGTTTTTTTTTTCAAAAATGGTATTTTTCTAATTGAAGTCTTCTATATTTTTTTTCCAAAAACGATATTTTTATGCAAAAATTACGACATTCTGCAATAGTTTCATTATTATCAATATTTCTATCGATAGTCAAACAGTTATTTATTCAGGAACAGACAGCATTATACTGAATGTCTGCATTTTCACTGCACAGGGTAAAAAGTATAGTAATGCGTTGAATCCAAAATTGTGTTGTAAATGCTGTAAATACATTTCTTCCGGCTCTGGCAGCGCCGATTTATCCATTCGGCAAGGGCGGCAGGCTCATGGAGGGCGGCAAAATTTTTAATGAAAATACTATCCGAATATCCGAAAATGTAAAAATAAAAATAAAATACGTTAAGCGGATGGAGTGGCTTGCTAGATCTCCCGATATGAATGTTATAGAGTATGTGTGCAGTAGAATAAAATGAAGGTAAATCAGAGGGAGTGTGAGTATAATAATACTATGGATGATATAGCGAATACAATTAGAACAAAGTGGGAGGCTGTTATTGCAAATTTGGTGAGCAGCATGCCAAGGAGGGTTAATGGAAGTGCAGCGAGTCGGAGGTGGACCAACGAAGTATCAATGGAACCGTGAGGTACGTGTAAGTAAAAAAGGTATAATATACAAATATCCTTGTTATGACAAGACAGCTTCCTCAGGTGAAGCCTTAATGAAACAATTTTTCAGCATCTGAAGAGTTCGTCACGCTCGGCCAATGCGTTTACAAACAATTTTAAAATGATGGTGAAATTGTTTTTCGTTTTTGCAAAAATATTAAATTTTTGTGAGAAGGCTTCAATTAAAAAAGTGACAAAAAAGTATAGAAATAATGACTTGAACTTCAAAGTTGCGCCTATTCTGTATGTAATACAACAAACAAGTACTGACGCAAATGCAACAACTTAAAATTTTTCAGTTTTTGAACTACTTTCTTCCCATCCCTGTATATATCTAAATGTCCTCGTTAGCACAACGCGTCAACTCGACGTGAAAAGCTCATCAGCTAAAATTGTGTTTTTTAAAAGGCGTGGGTTCATGCCTTGGCAGTTAACATAGGGCGCCACTATTTTTTTTGACAAGATTATGAATGTTGAACCTTGACAATAAGGTAATAAAATTTAGAAAATCCCTGTATATGCCTATCAAGAGATTTAGAAATTAAAGAGATTTATTAATTGGAAACCATTCCAAAATCACTAACTAAAACAAAGTCTATGTACGAAAAGGAAGACTGGATATATCATACTCGCAGCAAAGCGAAATATTTTTATTCCAGCCAAATCTTGATTAGAAACAGATATTTTAATATAAATCGTATTTTTTTCAAATTTGGCTTAAACTTAAAAGTTTTGGATTTCTAGCGTAAAGCTAGCAAAATGCATGTAGATAGAAGCAAGGTTCCTAATAACCTCACCAGTAGAAACACGAACAATAGGAAAGCTTTCATCATACCGCAAAAATATATTCCCTATTTGCACAAAAAACTTAGTTATTTCTATAAACTAAGAACCTAATTTCTGGAAGCAGCAAAGCTAGATCAATAACAACTGGGAGTTCAGATCTGCTGAATGTTTTGAAAATGGAAAGAACAAAATATTCTATCCCTTCCTGCAATTAATATGAATTGAATAAGAAAAATAAATGTTAATTTCACACTACAAAAAAGCAGACAAAAAGACTATAAATCTTACAATATATCAATATTACCACGATCAGTTGTTTACAGTACCTTAAATACCTGAAGCGCTTGGAATAGACACATGACTTCCATGACTTATTAATAGCGTTTAAGCAGGTTTGCGAGTGGGTAGTTAGGTAGGAGGCGCCTCCGAAAAAAGACACTAATAACCCCCCCCCCCCCCCCAAAAAAAAATACTGCATTGTAGGGATCTCTAAAGGTGTACAAAGGCTGCAACAGTATTGAAAAACTATAGGGACGTGTTTAAAAATTGTATAAATGAAGGCAAAACAAAATTAAAGCATCTCACAATAAGCACTGCATGCGATGAAGTGAGACAAAATAATACTCTATTGAATAACTACAACTTCGAATACACAGGGTAACAATTTGAAAAGTTACAATGACTAAATATTCTACACTTAAGAAGATATCAAAAAATACCATTTCAGGAAGGCCACCCTCACCCACCCTTGAATCACTACCCTCGTCCACTTTAAAATCTTAAATGGCACTATTGCACTTGTGACATATCTCTAGAAAGCTAGAACTCTGGTATCGCCAAAAAGCAAAAATGCTTTTTAGCGATACCAAAATGAGAGTTAAGTACGAAATTTTGAAAGGTATTTCAAAACTGCATTTTGTACAATTTTAAAAAATTAAACAGCATAGAGTTTTAGCATTACCATTGTGTTTTAAATTATAGAACACAATTGTAGCGCTCTTTTTTGCAATAACGCAAATACTTATTTTTTTCTCTTTTTTTAACCATCAGTTAAGTACTCAAAATGATCTCCCTTTTGTTCCAAACAGAAATAACGCCGATTTTCAAACCTCCCAAACTTTCTGAAAAATGTCATCAATTAGCATCTATATACATACTACTTTATCGGTTGTTATAGCGTCCTATGCCTTCCGATTCCAAGTTTCCAGCCCTTTCGGTCTTCCCAATCCCCTGGCCGCTGCCGTAGATTGCGCTCAGACATTGCTCGCTCTATTCCTCCCATCCATGTTTTTTGGTCTACCTCTTTTTTATTTCCGTTGGCACCCATTTCGTTATTTATCTGGGAATACGTGCTTCGCCCATTCTTTCGACGTATCCATACCATCTTAGTTATCGTTTCTGTATTTCCTCTATAATGGTTGTTGGCGCTAATTTGTTCCAATCGTGGCTTGCCAGCAAATCTTCGCCACTAATCCATTTCTAGTGCTAATAGCCGATGTTCCAGGACTTTGTTTATCTGCCATGTTTCGCATCCATATAGGGTTTTGCTCAAGAACACTGTATTGTACAGGAGGTGTTTTCGTTCGCGGGATATGCATTTGGACCAAATAATGGAGTTTAAACGGCCGATTACCTGTTTTCCTTTCATAATTCGATATTCAATTTCTTTTTCTGCATCATTTTTCATCAATGCATCTATGGGTTCTTGTTGTTCAAATTCGAGAATTTCCATTTTATCTCTCCCAAAACGAAGATACTGAGTTTTTGATCTATTTACTGATAAACCTCATTCCTCGTAGTGATTAAATAGTTTTCGAGTCATGAACTCTAGATCTTCCTTATCCTGCGCAATAACAACCTGATCGTCTGAAAAGTGAAGGGTATTTAGGGTTGTTCTTCAATACTGCGTTTAAATATATTTTAAAAAGTGTGGGTGAGAGGCAGCATCCCTGTCTCAGTCCCTTTGTAGCTCCGAAGCTAGCTGACAGAGTAGTTCCTATCTTAACTCTTGAAATTAGATCTTCATACAATTGTTGGATAGCTTTTATTGCAGTGTTATTTATGGGGAATTTTTCTAGGATTGGCCAAAGTTTTTGTGTCGGTACAATATCATAGGTCTTTGTTAAGTCCGCGAATAGTAGGTGTACTTCACGGTTCTTTGCTACCATCTTTTCAATAAGCTGCACCATCGTGAAAACATGGTCGAAACACGATCTGCCAGCGCGAAAGCCTGCCTGTGGTTCGATCTCTAGGGGTCCATACTCTTCCTCTATGTCATTCCTCAATATTTTTCCATACAAATGGGTCATGGTGCCTGTGACCGATAGGCATCTGTAGTTTTCACATTTATCTCTCGGACCTTTCTTATGAATTGGTGATATCCAGGCTTCTTTTCAGCTACTTATTATTTATTTCCAATTTATGTATCTGGTGTATCTCTGAGGTGTGTGAGAGTTTTGTGGTTCCATTTTTAGCAGCTCTGCAGGCAATCCCACCGGTCCGGAAGCTTTTCTTTAAGATTTTATGATTTTGTTTATCCTGGACTTGTTACGTCTATGGGTTTCTCCATGTACTTGGTATCATCTTGGTGACTAAATCAAGTATTTTTCTCTATCTTCAGTAAGTTCCTTAGCGTAATGTTTTTGCCTCTCGTCCAGCTGGATAGGTTGAATATTGACTTTATTATGAGCTGGCTGAGTTTAGTAAATTAGCTGTTTCATGTAAACCCATAAAAAGAAGTCTATAACGGTAAGGTAAGGTGATCTTGGCGGCCACTGAATTGTACCTCTTTTGCCAATTCACTGATTCGGATAATTTCGATCCAACCGCCTTCTCGCCACAGCAACCATCTTGCTGGAAGTGTAGAAAATGTCCGTTCAAATTTACAATGTCTCTTTGTCTCTCTTGTATTTCATGTTCATCAACAGTCGAGGACTCTTAGTTTGGTTGAGCAATTCAGCATAAACTTGGTCGATTAACTTTCCTTGAATAAGAAAAGAACTTATGTTATTGTCTTCCAGTATTTCCACCCAAACATAAACTTTTTGGGGGCATTGAGTGAGCGCGCCTCTGCAAAAAGATGTAGATTAACGTTACTACAGTAGCGGTAGTTCAAGATATTCACATGGGCCATGTAGGAAGAAAGAAGGCTCATCACTGAAGCAAATGTTTTTGAATTTATTTCTCTCTGTCATGGTTTTACAAAACTGAATTCTTCTGTCCGGATCATTAGGGTCAAGTTCTTTTATGAGGGTGAGCTTTATGCATTTTCTCTGGATACGCCGGTTACTGCTGCTAAATAACGCGCTGACACCTTTGCAATTATATAAACTTGCCCAATAATCTTCATCCAAAAATATAGGTACTTGCCTATTTTTATTATCAACGAATCCAATTTCTTGAAATTTTGAAATTAAATTTCATATGAAGGCTTGGCTAAAGTTTTTGTCAGGATGCCTTTAATTAAAAGTGATGGGAATTCTCAAATAGCACGTATCCTGAGCACAATAAATAAAAATAATTTTTTACTCGCTCTTCCATAGAATACACCATTGCCGAATTAAAATAAATTCTAATAAAAAATACAGACACAAGTGATGGCAACAGCAAGCATGTTAAATTTTAGATGATCATTCAGAGATGTAAATCTTATTGAAGATTTTACAAAAAGAGGGAAAACAAGCACTTGCATTTTTACAAAAAATAGAGAGTTTTAACACTACAATAGCGTTTTAACTTATGCTTGGAATCCTTTCTTATCATTTTCCTTTATTTTAATTTTTTTATGTCAAATTTTGCAAAACTGTTTTGAAACATTTTCGTAAAATTTTGCACTTACATCTCATTAATTTTAGCATCGCTGGAAATCATTTTTGATATGCTTTCCAGAGAGGTGTACACGTAAGGTAGTGCCACTTAAGATTTTAAAGTGGATAACGGAGGATAGTGGGTAAAATAGGTGAGGGTGGTCCGCAAAAATCTCATTTTAAAAGAACGGTATGAATATGAAAATAGAAGCATAACAACGTATCACCAAGAGGAATACTTTTGATGCACTTCTACCGTTGCAGAAATGTGCACCTCTAACAAACTTCGAATAAATCCAAGTATGCAATGACCATACTTACATTTGGACTTGCATGCTTGTGTACAATAATAGTATGAGATAATAAAGGCCCTATGAAGAATGGTCCTCATCGTGAACCTGGACAAACGCATGCTGAACCAAAAAATTAAATCAAATCAACTGATCACGTTAATAAAATCTGTATACAGACCAAAACTTAGATAACGGTAGAACAAGCAAAATGATCTTCAATTGTTGATACCGATCTTAGAATTTGTTCCCATAGGTAGCCCAGATCCACCCTGGATTGTAGTGCTACGTTGACATTAAACGATCATTGGCTCGATTTAATATGATTCTATTTTCTACCAAAATGAAGGTTCCAGTGATGACATTTAACAAATTTCCCTCTTGTTGCGAACATTTTTATTCTGTAGAAATCGATCTTCATACGGCAGTATTATGCTCCACTAAATAGTGAAGCAGATTCAGAGCATTATGCCTTACTTTAATTTTTAATTTTTTAGCAATACTCTGTTTGTGGAAGTTGAACCTCATCAACCCTATCCGCCATCAATGCCTTTTTTCAAGTACAAAATAGATTACAATATGCAAGGGAAAGACGATTACTTTCACAGAGAATGCTCGAAACCGAGATATCCTTATATTTCTCAGACAAATGTAGATATCGATCATATGGATGATGATTTCTATATTTTTAATGATACCAGTGGAACAATAGTAACACCGAAGCCAACTACCATGGTTCCTCAAGATTTACAGAAGGTAAGTAGACTCAAATGCTGCGTGCATTCTGTGTAAAGAGGGTAAATAAATTATGTTTCACAAAATGTTTGCATAAAGTAAAAATATTAGGGATTAATGCTCAAAATAAAAAATTATTAAATTATAATAATTAAAATTGATGCACTATTCTTGTATAATAAAATCTAATGAAATTTGCCTTGTTGGACTAGAAAACTAATACGCATATGATTCATATTAAAGCAAATCTTCACTTGGCTCCTTAACTTCAGATGGTCTATTCTGGTTCTGCCATGTTTCTGATATATTGGTTCAAAATTATTGATGACAATGTTGAGCGATCATTTGAATCTTCATAATTATCTAATTATCACTCAATATTTATAACCAACATTTACAGTTTTTTTCAGTTACCTATGCCTGTTTCCGATGAAACTATGGACAGGGGCACCATCCCTTAGTCTGAATATCTGTATTTATCTATCCCTTTTTCGGTACTGACCAGGGGGTTAATTAATTATAAAAACAACAAAAATAGAGTAACTAAGCCGAAATACCAGACACATAATGGAATGAAGCAAGGATCGTTCAAACAAGCAATTTACCGAAACAAATTGCAACATAAGCAAAAAATGCAGGAAAAAATCCGCAGCGAAACGAATGAAGGATAAAAATATTTAGACGCGGTGAGAAACAATAATATTGTTGAAGATTAACGTAGGAATTGAAGTAAAAACTAAACTAGCTATAATAGAAACTGAACATTTTAAGAAAGATCTATATAATTCAAATATACATGACACTGACAACAGAAGCCAAGAAAATTACTAGGTGCTTTAGGTAAGATTAGAAGAACAGTCATTAATATTTCAAGTGCAACGTGGGATGAACACATGCAAGAGAGAGAGCATCTGACAAAGCATAATACTTCTTTACATAAAATGATGACAGCACTAACTTTAAAACCTAAAAGCTAGTCACCAACCCTTCATATCTTTGGAAGTAATAAAGAAAAATCGTAAAACAACCTAATTCTGAAGATATTATACAAGGTGTCTATAAAAGGTCTGCACAAATTCCGGAGGTTATAATATGAGGAAAAACGAAACTATTATTACCGTAAAACATAAATAATGAACAAGTGGCCTAATATGCATAATTCTTCTTTTTCTTCTTCTCGACCCTTGTGCATGCACTGCACGTAGGGGACTCCTATCCATTACTGATCAAAAAGTGTGTTGCTCTCAGCATAGCGAAATATCGATCCAGCATCCGATATCCCGCACCAATCTCTGATATTACGGAGCCAGGAATGCTGTTTATGTCCCTGCCCACGTCTCCTTCAATTTTGCCCTGGATAATGAGTTTTGGGATAGAATATCGGTCACCCACTTAGTATGTAGCCCAAATCAGACGTTTTTCGTTGTTTCACAATACATCAGCTCTCAGTAAAACATCGTCATTTGACATATGCTCTGGCCAGAAGATCCGAAGCATTATTCGTAGTGACCAGATTTATAATGCTTCTATTCGGTTCAGTGTTCTGACCTTAAGCGACCATGTTTCTACACCGTACAACAAGATGGGCCACACATAGCACCTGATCACTCGCAACCGAAGGTCAACCGGTAGTGTTCTCTGGAGAAGCATACTGTTCATTTTCAAATACGTGCTTTTTGAAGTTCTGATTCGAATTTTTATCTCCTCATCACAATTCCACTTCTCATTGAGGGTAGCTTCCAGCTAAATTTGGATACTCTTTCAATTGCGCCACGGTTGATTGTAAGGTTGATGTTATTGTATTCTTGCCTACTGATAATCATCATTTTAGTTTTTGTGATCTTAATGCTCAGTCCAAACTTTTCGCCTACTTCGCTCACTCCATCTAGTAGGTATGTCCTGTAGATCTTCTAGATTATTAGCCAGGATTGCGGCATAATCTGCGTATCGAATGTTGTTCCTGGATTGGCCGTTTATTTTTATTCCAGTAACCACGTGTTGGTAAATCTTTTCTACGTGGATGTTAAAAAGCATGGGAGATAGAACGCATCCCTCTCGGACCTCTTTAGCGATTTGAAATTCCTGCGTCAGGACATCTCTTATGATTCGGATTTCAGCAGACTGTACCCGTGCCCGTGCATTATTTTATTTGAACGTTTTATTGTTAAACATTGTTCATTGTTTTCTACAAGAACTATTAAATACCTATGTGTTTGCGTATTTAATCATTGAAATTTTATTAAAATTAGATAATTTAACACTAGTGTTGTATTTCAGATATCTGCTGAAGATCCGTGTATCGTAAAAACACTTATAAAATGGATTCCAGATGTCGGCCTCGGCCATAATCCCGGAGAACACTTTTTCGTAAAATACAGAATCAAGGGACTCCCCGATTGGACTGAAACATTACCAGAAGAATCGGAGGATTACACGATAATAAACGAGTTTAACGGTTGTAGAAGCTACGAAATCGTTTTAGTAGCCGTCGATGGAGAATATCGGACAGAAAGCGAAATTCAAGAGACCCCAGCGGTTCTGTTTATGAGAAGATATTAAAACACAATTAAACATGTATGTCTTAGAAAAAAATATATATAAAATAAAATAATTGTTTATTTATATCGATACCCTGTCATATTTCGTATATATAATTAAGGGTGTGAAGTAAAAAGTATGAAAGACCATGCCAAATTTGATAAAATAAGACACGAAGCTAGAAATAGCGCAAAAAATGTTAAAAACTTAGTTATTAGCACCCTCACTTAGCCTCTGGCTACCTTAAAGCAAGTACTGTCAGATATTTTGCTTTTTATTAGGATAAAGGTATGCGACATGGGGTTGCGCCAAATGCGGTTACGACATTTGCGGTCAGAGCAATATTAGCGACATTTGCTGTCGATGCAGATTATTGGCAAAATTTTTAGGTACCTAATAAAAGTTTAGTATAAATAGGTAAAGTGTGATTTTGAGTAAGTTTTTGTTGGCTGTGCCCCGGGTTCAGGCGAGCGTAAGGCTATGTGTGAAGTGAAATAGTGTTACATAACAATTTAGCACGAATATGTAACAGATAGAAGTCGAATAAAGTCAATGATTCCACCCTTAATACCTTGCGACTAATTTCCTATTTCGGCAGTAATATACCTTAAAAGAATTGTTGGTTGCCTACGGACGCGTTAAATATAATGCGCTTTGGAATGTTTTATGAAAAGGTTATTCTTGGAACGTTGCCAGATGTTTAATTGGCAAAGTGGTCGCCCTTTGATTTTTACGATATTACGTATTCTAGCCAACAGGAAAATACATAATTAATTGATGTGCTGCTTTGTCTTGATATTAAACGACTGTTTTTCGCTTTCGCGTTAAAAATACGCCATCAAGATATGTTATTAAATGCGTATGTTCCCTAACTTGACAACGTCGCTCGAACTGGTTCGCAGTATTAAATATATGGTTTTCGGCAAGGTAAAAAACCGACTGGAGCTAAAGGTACGTTTATGCCTTGAAGAGATTGGATGTTGGAAATTGTAAATGACGCCGGCCGGAACGAGGTAGTTGCTGTTTGTCTGGTCATTGTCGATGATGGATTTATCGTTGGATTTCTTTGTTCTGCCATCAATGTATAATATTATACAGCCTTAGATACGTTTCATTGCATATTGTAGATGTTAGTAAATTTGGCGACATCGGCTGCTGTAGGTTGCGTTTGATTACAGGACAGTGTGGAACGGGCTTATGGTTCGAGTTTTTTTCTAGCTTTTTAACATCGAATTTCACGAGCTAGGTACTCGTTTTTGGCCAGATATCGTCCTCTTTCTTCAGAAAACCTTCTTAGGAGGTAGTGCGTATATATGTCTGATAAAAGTTTAAGAATTTTTAATTCACCCTGAGGGGAATATTACTTTTTCGGGCGATAGAGTGTGGCGTAGTTTATGGCTTGACTGTGGATGGGTTGGATTTTGCCTAAAGTCAAGATTTTGGATTTGTAACTCGCCACGTCCAGTGTATTCTGGAACAAAGTACGCCGTTTCCTTCTTCGAGGAATGTCTGTAGAAGAGAGCGTTTGCTCCCCAATTCGTCATTGCCATCGAAAAACCCTAAGTAGTTAGGTAAATAAATATACATATCTTATATTTTGTACATACTCATTTATTTTCTGTACAGAGGGGATTTATTTTATCAGAGTAGAAGTAATTTCATTATAGTTTTTTTAACAGGTCTCAGGGGATTGAAATACTGCACAATATTGCTATATAGAGAGTGTTACTTTTGAAAATTTATTAATTCTTGCACGTATATCATGCAATATCATCAAACAAAAGATAATTTAGGCCTGGAACAGGCAAAGCATGATTTATTTACTCTCATCATTTTTACAAGAAGTGATATTCTAGGGAAAATAAGCATATTAAATAATAGTTCATGATATAGTTCTCGTATCATATTGCAGTCGAACACTCATAGCAGATTCTTTGTCTTTATGGGCACCCGTATTGTATAATAGGGTATAATAATGTATAAAATTGTATATAATCTTTGATAAATTTCATTTTGGCTTTAAATTTTGCTTATAAGAACTTGTAAAGTCATACATAAGCTTAGTAAATTTAGATTTAATATTAATGACATAAATGGACAAGCTTTGTTCTTGCCTGGGGGTCTGAACTCTTATAAGAGCATACAGTGGTGATATTATTAGTCAGTTTTCTTAGTATTTTATGTCTTTCACCTGTAGGGTGAGATGATAAGGTCATAATAACCTTCGCATTTTGGCAAGACGACTAATATTATTATTTTTAAATACTCTCATTATTATTTTTAAATACTCATTAAATTGGGAGTGTTCTGAAAGAGGAGCTGCTGGAAATTGCAGTAAGTGAATGCATACTTAGCGCTTGTTCTCTTCCAGGTTTTTTTTTGTACGGGAGCCAGTTTCCCGGGGAGTCATTTTACTGGGAGCCATTTCTATCCGGAGCCAGTTATTGGAGCTATTATTTTGGCTGGAGCTGTTGTGCTTGGAGCTGTGTATAAGGAGCAAGCTATTTTTGGTTTGGAGCGAGCTTTGCTTGGAGAGATGTTTAAGTGGCTAACCAAGTAGCTGCCAGTCAATACAGTTGGTTGTGTGTTATTGGTACCAACTGTAGCCATAGAGGTATGGAGATTACCTCAAATGCCACTGAGAGTTTATGGTCCCAAGGTGCATAGTTGAAGTCCGCGTGCAGAAGGCCGTAGGTGTTATCGGCGAAGACCAGTTAAGATAAGTTTAGGTTATATTTGTGATCTTTTCGGCATAATGTTAGTGGCGTGTCACTGATATTTTCACGCGTGTATTTTCAGCGTGTTTTTGATATTTTTCAGCGTATATTAGATTGCGTGTTTTAGAGTTTTTCCGGCGTTGTATCATATCGCGTGTTTAGTTTTCTGCGTGGTACTGATATAACTATACTCGGTACTGTTTGGGTGTAAGCGTAGCTTACCTATGTAAATCTAATTAACTGCTGAATCTACTAGTGTGATTCTATTTATGCTCATGTTTTTATGTATTACCTTTCTTGATCTTACAATTTGATTTATATTGCGTTAAATGATCAACATTGTCGTTCTGATTTATTGACTATTCAGTTTAAATAATTTTACATAACGGTATTTTATAATCTGAATCAGTAAGGTTTATTCATGTACAACTGCGAGTCGTCTACCATGGTAAACGCGCCCAAAGTTTAGTAGCTACTATTAGACGGATAACTGTGATTATTGATTAATTTGTTGGACTTGGTTTGATCTTATAGATAGCTGAAGCGTGCCTAATAATATTTCGATCATTCTTTATCTAATTCACTTCTAGTATAACGCAATTTTAATTCAAATTACTGTCCTTACATTTATGAGCATATAGATTATTATTGTTTCCAATTGAGCTCTTTTACCTGTTGTATATTTATATTATTTTGATTATTGGAAGTAATATGACGACACGTTACTGTCAAACCTAACGAACGCCAATAAATTTAAACCTGCACGAACGTGACCGTTTTTTATTTGCTCTGAAATCCATCAACCAAACAATTGTATTTATCAGTCGTCTGGATTTTAAATCGCCCTTGCGTAGCGGATATTCGTCGATTTGGATCGCCCTTATGGATTCTTAAGACCGAGGATCTTCCTGTTTGGATCTGCGGATTTGGATACTTCAAACTGGTGGCGCCCTGGTCAAGAGTAAGTAATTGACCCACTCCCACGCCGACGAGCAAGTCGGAGCACACATGTTGCCCTGGCCGCATCCTTAAGGGTAGGTATCATCTGATTCATTATATCTCGCTAACACATTTAAAAGGGTTTTACGCGCAACAATAGCAGTGGATTGATACAAATTTACTAAACGAAATATGCACAAACATATTATAATAATATAGCCAAGCAACGTCAACTTTATTTAAGAACTAGTATATGCATAAAATAAGGGTCGAGTCGAGTATCCAATATAACTTAGGTGACCGTATCTGTCCAATAATACCTCTACAAAAGGACAAAGTGCTCACTGGAGTATACAGTATGGCCATTACGGCTGTTGGTTGAGTCCAATCCTAATTTCCCCAAAACCAACTAGTTCCTCGCACACAATTTTAGCTCGTGACTTTATGCATGTGAGCCTTTGCGATTTGGAGCGAAGATGTAAGAAGGGGGCTTGCGGGTGGAAGGGTAATCGCGATCGGTTGGTTGAAACGTTGCCAGACTACTATTATAGTAGCAAAATAAACTATTAGTTTGCAAATTTGCCGATAATGGCTGCGGTAATTAGTGTTATTTTCTTAAATTTTTCCTAAATCGGAACTATTTATGTGCTTTTAAGTGCATGAAACTTGTACCTAATATTTCTTTGTATATTTGTGTATACAATTTATATTGTTAGGTATATTTTTAAATACGTAAACCATATATTTCGGATTTAAAGACTTATTGCTTTTGTGCCGTTCGGCCGATTTGTTTGCAGCACTGTTTATAAGTTTTTGTTCGTGTGTTTTTCTCTCGGTTTTGGCTAGTTTTGTGGTACCTGATACTTAGTGTAATTATGTCTTAAAAATGTTGAAATTCCTGGCTGTAATGGAAGCTATAAAAATGGGTATAGAGTTCATGTTTTCGGTTTTCCAAAGGACGTAAATTTACGACAAAAAGGGCTAAAAGACCACGAGATAGATTTGAGCCGACAAACAACACGAAAGTATGTGAAGCTGATTTTCCTGAAGGTAGTGTAATAAAAATAACAACAATTCAAGATCAAAACCACGTCTAAAAAAAGACTGTATATTATCTATTTTTTTAAATTGCCCTAGCCACTTATAAAAAAAAATGTTAAAATACGGCCAAGTAAAGATGAAAATCTCAAAAATATGGATGATCTAAATTTGTCAAAAGCCCTTGAAATAAATAAATAAATAAGCAAAATTGAGTTGGAGGTTGGAGGAGCTCGAAAAACACATACATTTTGGTAATACTTAAGGTTTGATGAGACTGAAGATCAAGTTCTAATCTAAAACTTGATTTGCATCCGCAAGAGATAACAACATTAAGTTTGACCATTTTCTGACTGACAAACCGAAAGGATAAACATATACCTATTTTGTGGAAAATCTTAAAAATTGCTGAAAGGTACAGAACAGAACTTTCCAAGCATGAAATAAACTCGTAATTTGTAGGTTCTTTTTTTATAATGGATGAGGCCAATCTAATTCCCTAAAGACTCTAGAGCTGACCGTGAGAGAATAATATTTCAAACTAACAATAAGATAATATAAAAATTCTGCCAGAGTAACGGTCATTTGTTATATCCCAAGACAGCTTGATAACGTTTCTTAATACCGGAATGGACATGCCTTTTTATTTCCTAGAGAGACCAGGAACAAGTAAACAAGCCAAAGCCAAAGGGCAAAACGGAAATAACGTGTCAAATTTAATTTTGTTTCATTTTTCGTTATAATCTCGTTACGACTAAGATACGGTAGGTAGTGACGGCATAAAAATAAGGCAAATAATAGTTTGCCTTAAATAGGTTGTCAGACAGTCAGCCAAGTTGAAATTTATTACACATCATCTGCAATAAATCTTGGAAAATTATTTTGCTAGGCAAACATTCGATTTCAAGTCGGGTAATGTACAACATAATAACAAGAGAAATTATAATATAATACATATGTGATAACCATCATTAACCATTTAATATTAAGTATTTTACTTGAAACTTTTAACTATTAAGGTGACGTTTGATATTAGGGCTATTAAAATACAGAAGTGAGAGGACCGTAAACTGAGAAGAGTTGAGAAATATGCCTCCAAGCAACATATTTAATTATAATGAAACTAAGATACCAGATAATCCTGGCCGAAAAAAGTTATCTCTAAACGTGGACGCCGTTGTTCAGAAAGAGCTTGCAATTTTTCGAAAGCTAGCACTTCCATTATGTATCCTGCAAATGCAGAAGGCACACGTATGTAGTACATAAAGCACAAAATGTATACGAATCTTGGACTATCGGAGGTATAAAAGATGCCCGATACAATAGAAGTGCCAGTGGATAGTTTGATAATACATCATTTAGTGACTGGGTGCAAAATATAGCTACACTAGCATGAAAAATGTTACCTGGGAAAACATATCTTATGGGAGAGCCATTTTCTTACCGCCGATTTCGACTCACTTTACGCAACCCTTGGATGAGGCTTTCTTCCCCCCATTGAAGGGAGGGAGCATGGAGGAAGATTCTTGAAAGATGGAAAATGAATAAAGGAAACAAATTCTCCATCATTCCCAAAGACTCACTTTCTCAAAGAACTTTTTCATGGATTGGAAAAAAAACAGAGAAGAAAAGATAAGGTCAGGCTTCCGAAAATGTGGAAGCTTTCCACTTGATCGGGAGGAAGTTCTTAAATAACTCCTCAATTATGTAGAAATTGGAGGTCAAGAAGCACAAAAACATGTAAATGATGCAGTCGTTGAAAAAAATAGATATCCCGGCCAACCATCATTGCAGAGAAGACAAAAAGAAAGAAGGTAGATATGCCAGCAAGCAAAAGCATCGCAGGTGCTGATTTTTATAACGAAAACGAAAGTGAAAATGAACCGAAGGACAATTGTTCGGATGACGAAAGCCTCCAAAGAAGTGTTGATTCAGATGAGGAAACGAACAGGAAGAGTCCGAGGAGTCCGATGAAGAGATGCATTTAACATTGACAGAATTAAAAAAGCGCGACAAACCAACACCAATATGAAAGAATCTATTTGGCTAATCGTCGCTTTTCTCGCTGAACATGGTAAAATAAAGAAGTTCAAATATCTCATTGGAAAAGTTCTCATTTTGAATAAAAATAATTAAAAAATCGAATGCAGTTGTAATCCCAAGGTTACATATATAGTTTCCCGAACTTCCCCGATATTTGTCTATTTCGGTATGAACAAACTGTTGGGCAAGTTTTTCCTGCCATAGATGCAGATTATGCTTCAAAAGAGAATGTCTTCGTCGTCGTCGTTGTTGACAAAAGATCACAACGGCATTGTACTAAAAACACTATTTAAAATGACAGTTGCCACGTCTATATCACAAAGAAATAACTAAATAGGTAACCAAACTGTTCCTTTACAACTGCTAACTGGTGAATATTTGTACCTGATCCGTAATCCCTGCGAGTACTTGCGACCTACGAGCCATCAGCATTCCTCCTATTGGTTAGAGCGTGTTGCCCTTATTCTCTAAATTCGGGTACGTGACCAGACAATTTCAAGTCCAGGGATTACACAAGTGGAAGTTATTCAAATAACACATTAGTATGGCAGGGAGGATTTTGATGCAAAACAGTGGTACTTTTAGGACGTCATCTAACGCAACCCAATTGAAAAATACCTTGACTGGTTTGGATTAGTATCAGTGCGGTAGGTATGTATGACATCATTGCTGTCAACTTATGCGAATGTGTTTCATATTCGTCAGTCTCGGCTCGTTACCGCAGAATTCAATCGGGAATTACCAAAAACGACTCGTTAGGTACTCAAATCCGTAGAAGCGAAATAAACTTTTGCAATTTACTGTCCGATAAAATTTATCACAAAAAAATCCAAGTACATCAAGGTACACACATAAAGCATATTTAGTTGACACGAAAATGCAATCAGTTTTTTAGATAATAATTGTAAAATCCCTTCTTTAGTTATTCGATTATCGGAAGTAATTGCACAAGTGCACCAAAATTACCGATAATTTTGCATGACAGCGTGTTGTCTAAAAACTGCATGAGTTCATTTTCATATTTTGGAGAAAGAGCCCGACACCGAAGGTGGAGGGCTCTTTTTGCAAAATATGAAAATGACCGAATGCAGTTTTTCTAAGACAACACGCTCGAATGCAAAATTTTCTGGTTATTTTGATGCACGAGTGTAATTCGGGGGAATATTTCCCGAATTAGGACATGGTTTTAAAAAAATACATTTTTATTCTTTTTTTAATACAAAAACGTACATGTAACTGTAAACAAAGTACAGAGATGCAAAAAAACGATTTTTTTTTATCCGAAACGAGACATTTTTAATAATACCTATATATTCACTAGACTTTGACGTTATTTATAAATTGTCGCTGTCAAATTTTCAATGGAATTACTATAGATACGTACGATGCAATTATCGCTGTGCTCTTTCGGTTTCTACAGTGCAATTATCGCTGTAATTTTCCGAGAATTGCACTCTTCTAATGGGATTTTTTATACATGAGGGAAATATTCCTCTTAATAGCGCGTGTTTGTCAAATTTGCGATCTGCGTCAATCACTTTAGATTTTGCAGTAAAAATAGAGGTACATGTTATAATGATGAATATATATAGTACCACGAATTGATGGCATAGTCACTATGCTCGTTAACAGTGTGTTGCTGCATCGGTAAAATACCATCAGGATGATTTTAAATCTGATCTTCTATATTTTTTTAAAGTCTGATTGATGAGATTCTGGTTTCTCCAGAGCCATACAAAATGGTTCTTCCATAGGATGTCTTTAAAAGATCTGCATAAAACCCTAGCACAAATTCATGAGGCTAAAATATGAGGATTTAGGGCACCTTAGCTACGGGCTGAATTAAAAAATGAATTTTTCGAACGGATAGAGTACTGAACAATATGTAAGTCTCCTAAAATAAATTCTGTGCGCAAAACTCTGATAGGAAGGAAGGTGTCCAAAGCTAACATAAACCAATGTTAGGTATATGAAGAAAAGTAAATCCAATGTTATTGTAATTTAATACCTTTTGGATTTTCGAGGATTAAACTGGCCTGAAAAAATATTTCAAAGGGAAAAATTTGCCAACATTATGATTTAAAAAATAAAATTATTCCTCATAGTAAGATCGTGTCAACAACTTGAAAAGTCCTTCCTCGACTGATATTTGATTATCATTGGTACATAATTAATGTTGAAAATAATTATTTATTTTACATCGTAACTATACGATGTAAAATAAATCAAAATGTTCAACACCATCCCCTATTAAGTAGTATTTATCCCTATAGCTTCAAGTAGAGTGTCCAGTCTGTGTTTAAGCAACGCCTTTTTCATCAGCGCGGCAGAATGCATGGAAGGTGTGACTTTATCCATTTAAATCTCTTCTGCCAGAACCAGTTTACCAACAAATAAACGGATTACTTTTATAGTGGTACTTGGGATTTTCAGCCAGTCTAATGATAGCTTCATTATTAACATACGGTGTACTTTAGGTCGATACCTCCTTTAAAGAGACCCCTCAGCCATACCAACTCTTTGGCAGCTTCATTTGCATTGCTTCGGTAGTAGAAATTGTTACTGAAGATTGCCTTTGGCTCCTGCTCCTCCAACATATAGAAAGGCAACATTTATAATTGAAAGATCTGTAGCTCCATTACCATCATGATCAACATCACTATATCCCGCAATTATTCGTGCCTTATGCCTGGATATACAATAACATAGCCTATAGTTCCCTTCAGGTAACAGAAGATACGTTTGACATTAACATCATATGAAGAAGTCGGATTCTCTAAACTTCTTGAAACCACTCCTATAGCTTAAGAGATGCTAGATCTTGTACCAGGCATTAACCAGATTAGGGCACCAATAGCTTGAAAATGTTTCAGAATTTTCTTGAATTACTGTCTCTACAGTTTCTTCAATATGCCTCTCCATAATGATCTTCAATATGTCTCTCCATAATTTCGAACCCCATACAGTAATTTGCTGGTTTAACAGTTATGTTAAATTGCTTTTTCAGGTTTCCAATGAACGAACTTTGCATGCTTCATGTTACACACTATGAGTCCATCATCATCATATAATACCAATAGAATGATGTTTCTTTCTTCTTTCTTCAGAAAAAACATGGGTTAGCTTCACTTTTCTTAAACTTAAGCTTGTCTAGGAAGCTCGCAGATTTGGTATTCCAGCAGTGTGCCGCTTGCTTGAGACCATAAAGGCTCCTTTAAACACGATTTCCTCCATCTCCATACCTCTATGGTTGCTTCATGAGGTCGGTTTCACCATACAGAAATGCTGTGTACCCGACAAATTGGATCAGTTTGTAGTACCAGATTTTGCTGCTGGACTGAACGTTTGATAAATAATACCCTACTTCCGCGAGTAGCCTTTAAGAACTAATCTTGGTTTATACTTTTTTTTTATTGAACCGTCTGGACTTTCAACACCTATTTAGAAGAAATAGCTCATTTTCTTCCAGGTAAACTCACGTTCTATTTTTGCTAAGGGAATCTAATTCTTTCTTCATTGTCAATAACCATTGTTCTTTTTCTTCACCATTAACAGCTTCCTAGTAACTTTCTGGTTATTTTGCGTCTAGTATTCTTGAGGCAACTGACATGCTATATTCTTCACATTTTCTTTTGATCTTAACCTTTTACTACTGACAAGCTCTTCCATATGTATATTTTCATTGTCAACATTGGAAGCTTCTATGTTTTCTGTGTCGAATCTTCCTCAGGTACTTGTCTTTCTTGAATGAATTTGTGTGTCTTCTGGCAAAAACTAACCGCATGAGCTCATTGGAGGTAAAAGCAGTTTTTTATGGAATACTACATTAGGTGATCCTATTATTTCTTTGGTTTCCCTTGACCAAATATGTCACCTATCGCCATTCTTATAGCTGTCTTCTCAATTTTTTCCTACACTGCTTAAAAACATGGGCATAACACAAGTTGATCATCAACCGCTTCAAATTTGGCTTTTTCTTAAACCAAACCTCATATCGTGACTTATTTTCAACTATGGATTCAGAATGTCGGCTGCTGGATTTACTACTTCCGCCCACAAAGATTGAGGAAGGCCATCACTTTATAAGGTTAAAAAGAAAAATATAGGATATAAGTTGCCACTATCAGAAATAAATCATTATAGAGTCAGTTGTTCTTATTAAAGGGTGTCATGAGTTAATTACTGATTATTTACTTAATAAAATATTTGAATGACTTATAGCAGTCATAATCTTTAGGCAACTAAAGGAACGGATGATTTTTCAATTGCGTCACTCTAGGAAGAGCAGAATTTTTTACACTAAGATTTAGGAAACATCTTATTAATACTGCTTACCAATTCTCCTTCCCTACTATAATATTGTACGGCCGATTGCGGTTGATGGATAGGCGTCTGAACCACTTTCTTCGGAGCAGGCGGTGGGGTGGTCTGGACGGTCACACTGACAATTGCCTCTGGAGCTGGACAACCTAAAATAAGTAGTAATGTGAGCAACTGTAAATAATTTTAACAAGAATTAACTTGGCTGCGAAGTTGACAACTGAAGATAAGAAATTATATGCTCCTGTTTCCAATGTAAAATTGAAATAATTTGTACCTAATTCATGTGCTTCATCACTTCCGTCAGCGCATTGTGGTATTCCATCGCATGCATTATATATGGCAATACATTCTCCAGTAGAACGGCATTCGAATTGGTTTCTACTGCATTTTCGAGCTAAAAATGAAATAATTTTTGAAACAACTTGCAATATAATATATGAAAACGTGCAAAATGGTCTTTGGGTGACTTAAAAGCAATTGTTGTTACCACCAAACCAACTATGCTTTTAAGGACTGCTCAAAAAGAATTGAGTTTCCTTGTCCTTTATAAACATTATATAGTATAATGTTTATTAGTCCAGAAAAAGGCGCGACTTAATATTAGCTGATCAATAACTTAATTAATTTAAAATCAGAAAAACATAACTGAGGAGCTCGTGTGAAAAACTTGATACACCCACTTTTTACAGCAAATCTTGTTTTGGTGGTTTCAGAAAGTAGGTCGAAAGATCTATCGATAAAAAACGAGATATATCCCATTGAAATTGTCATTGTCTTTTGTATCAAAATTTCGCAATCAATAGCGGATATATCCAATATTTTTTTGCCAATAACACCAAATTGCTCAGTTTTCACCGACACATACACGCACATCAATTGGTTGGTTAAACCCACTCAGATAAAAATGCTCATTCATTCAAAATAGCGCTTTTTTAAAGGAAATCTGTGAGGTGTTTTGGTATTCCCTGAAAAGTGTGTTAAAGTGGATCTATCGGGTTTTGCGCAAGAGCTCCACAATTAAAGCATACCTACAACAATAAAGCATCTTCAACACCTACATTGATTATAGCTTTCTTAAAGCTATGTGAAGACTTAGAATCGGAAAGGGTCACAGATGGTGTTTAAAAAGTTCAATGATCTGGTCCATATGGACTATGGTACTATAGACCCCTTAATTGGTTGCAGGATACTCAACTTCTTTTCCATTATTAATATATTATGATCATTAATATTCAAGGATCTCCTCTTGTTTTTAAATGACACAATTAATCATTTTTATAGTTGAGTTTGACCTTTCAAGGGAGCAATAAAGAACCCTGAAGATATAAAAAAAACAATTCTCTGAGAAATCTAACTTTCTAAGACCTCAGATGTGACCAACTTGTAATGATAACGAAAAGCAATTTTAGTATTATTAATGACCCCAAGATTTTTGACTTTAATTACCATTGATAATTATAATCAGTAGCATTCCAGGATCCTTGGTTCAACAACCATGGACAATCAATATTGTCACGTGATGTTTTTATTCCGTGATGCCACGCCTTGATTAGCGTGCAGGAGAGTAGGTCAGACCCGGAATTGCTCTACGTCAGGTGAGAAGAGATGATAAAGAAAGCACTTCGGATAAACAATAACAACGTATATTGGCCAAACTTATCGAGAAAAGATTAACAATGTTTATCGGTCAGAAATGTTGATAAGATTATATTATACCCAAGTACTAAGGTGCGCATGCTTTCTCGATTGAGGTATATTTATGAATTGTTTATAAGTCTTTGGTCACTGTTCTATAAATATAGTTTTTCTATAGAGTTTGTGTTTTGTCTCATTTGTAGTTAGTCTGGATTAGAACCACTTTAGAGTTTACACTTAAAATTTGGAAAGACAACCCCTCAGTCCGCGGGCAATGTGCTCGAGCAAGACGACTCAGGTTTTAAGTGAGACACAAAGTCTGACGAACTGAAGGTTCGCTAGCGTATTCATATCAAAAATCTGCTGAGCGTTACATGTTTAAGGTTGATAATCGCTCGCGTTGTTTATAGATTGTCTTTAATGTTTATATAATAATTTCCAAGTTCAAGTTCAAACTTAGGACAGGGTGATATTTATTTAGTAGTTTATGCAGTTTAGTAGTTCACGTTCCCATGCCCTTTAAACGTTGGGCCCCAACGAGCTTAGTAATTTTTAAGTGGCATCATTAACCATTTTTCATAGTTGAGTTTGACCTTTCAGGGGAGCAATAGAGAACCTCTTAGATATAAAAAGACAAGACTCGGAGAAACCTAACATTCTAAAACGTCAGATGTAACCAACTTGTAATGGTGACGAGAAGTAACTTTAGTATGAATAATAACCCTAAGATTTTCGACTTTAAACTTTAATTATCAATGGCAACTCTGTATTGATCCTCTTTCGACTTCTGGAAATAATTATTTTTGCTGTTAGGAGAAAGACAATTAATTCAACTCATACAAAATTAACAAAGCTGAACAGAATAATCTGCAACATCATATTTAGAGCTAATAATTTCATACAACTTCATATCATCTACAAACAGAAGAAAGTTGCATCAGTGTAGATAGTGACTAACATCATTTACCAATAGCAATTAAATATGCAATCTCCACCCTGAGGCAATCTCCACCCTGAGGTAATCAGGTAGTAAGTATAACAGACTTAGAAATTAAATGTCCAATTTTAATCCTCTGGCTCAGATCAACTCCAACAACCGTGTTTTGCAGTACCATTCCAAAGATGAATCGTCAAAAACATTGAAGAAATTCGTATAATATGAAATCAATCTGACAGCCGCTCTCCAAGGTAGTCAACAACTCGTTTTCATGTAGCACCAAATTTGTATTATTGGTCGTCTCCTGGCAAACCCATGCTTTTCTTTTACAATATGCCTAACTGCATATATATGCTCTTTATCCAACTGCAAGTCACAATTCCTTTGGTTCCTTTTAAAATATCTAAGCTTATTAATAATATGCTAATTATGTTATATGATTTATTTATATAATATCAATGCGCCTTAATTTTGGACTCTCTTATGCTCTGACGATACTCACTCCTAAATAGTCGGATCCGCTCCCTCAACCAGGGAGTGTTTGATCGTGCTAAATTTTCGACCAACAGAGATAGTATTTTCCTCTTGTCCCTTAAAATGACATTGAACCAATTAATGTCTGGACGATGACAACTACTGACACCAAAACCAGTCTTTTCAAGAAAAGATCTGAGCACTGCACATGCAAATCTGCTTTTGGTTATTTAATCCTAATCGATGAGAAATACTTTTTTTCGGATTATAAAGCTCCCTCATTTTGCTATACAAAAATATTGTCACGACTAACAACCGTCCGAACGTTTTTGTGCTACCCCATAGAACTAGCCGCCGCCGTGCCGCTCGTTTCTTTGTCTGTATGACTCATCGCCCGGCCGATCGCGAAGTTTCAGGATCGCTGGAATTATCTCGATGGCCTCGTCGAGATCATATAGAGGGGCCTCGGAATACTTCCCGAATATTCGTGATAGATTTGAGATTATATATAAGCAGACCTAAGGCGAATGTTATCAGTTCAGTTCAGTTAATCATTGAGTGTTGAATAGATATTAGTTGTAAAGTTATAAGAGTAGTTTAGAGTGTTAAATTGTATACAGTGGTAGTGAATAAAGAGAGTATTAGTTGAAAATAGCAAAGTTGTAATACTGTTAAGAGCCCACGGGAAAAACGTAACATTTGGTGTCAGAAGTCGGATTGTGAAGGGACCGGACTTGCAAAGTATTTTTCAAAGAAGAAGTACAAGTACGTCAACGAGACCGTTTGATTGCTGGATTCTGGTAAAGTTTTATAACATTCTATGGTCAATACAAGGCAACAAACAGCAGAAATGGAGCAAATAAATAAAATGTTGGCCGATTTCATGGATAATTTAAATGCTGAGAGGCGAGCGGATCGGGAGGAGGAGGAACGTAGGAGGCAAGCGGATCGGGAAGAGGATGAACGTAAAAGGCAAGCAAAACAGGACCGGCTTCAGAAACTTTTTCAAGATCAAGAAGATAAAAAGCAAGCGGATCGGGAAGAGGATGAACGTAGAAGGCAATCGGATCGGGAAGAAGATGAACGTAAAAGGCAAGCAGAACAGGACCGGCTTCAGAAAATTTTGCAAGACCAAGAAGACAAAAGACAAGCAGAACAGGACCGGCTTCAGAAAATTTTGCAAGACCAAGAAGACAAAAGGCAAGCAGAACAGGAACGGCTTCAGATATGGATGCTTGATGTAATTGTAGGCGAGCAAGGAAAATTACAGAAAATATTGGACGGGCAAAATGAGAAATTTGAAAAAGAAGTAGGTAATATACAAAAAAAGGTTGGAAAATGTGCAAAAAGAAGTTGGGAATGTGCAAAAAGAAGTTGGACATGTACAAAAAGAAGTTGGGAGTGTACAAAAAGAAGTAGGAAACGTACAGCAAGAAATGAAGAATCTACAAGCAGAATTTACCAGACTAAAAAATCAAGGATCCACCGAGAGGGTATTCGCCACAGGACAACATATCAAACCTCCAACTTATGACGGTCAAACATCCTGGACTATGTACAAAAGACAGTTTGAAGCCGCTGCGGTTGCCAACGGTTGGAATAGTGAAGAAATGGCTACATCACTAGTGGTAGCGCTTCGTGGATCTGCCCTGGAACTACTGCAGACCATTCCCATCAGCCAACAAGGGAAATATGACATACTTGTAGCTGTACTGGAGAGACGATTTGGAGACCAACACCGAAGACAACTGTACCAAGCACAAGTAAAGTCTCGGCATCAGAAGCCTGGTGAAAACCTGCAAGAATTTGAGGCAGACATTAGACGTCTCATTCAATTGGTCTACCCGGGAGCGACAGAGGAATTTCAAGAGGAACTTGCTGCCCAATATTTCGTGGATGGTATCAGAGATCCAGAAACTTAGAAAATGCTACGCCTAGCCAAATTTGATAACAGCAGTGAAGCTTTGGGTCGAGCCCTAGAAATCGAGGCGGCCTGTAACATCTCCAAACCAAAAATCAGGGCCGTATCCATCCAGGAAGAAAAGGCGGCAAACAGCGTTGAATTAAAAGAGATGGGTGAAATTTTGAAGAAATTAACGGAAGTTCTTCAGGCCACGGCGAGATTCCGGGAGCCAATGGAAGATAGGCCACGTAACTGAAATACATCAAATCAGTGCTATAGATGTGGCAGGACTGGGCATTTCAAAAGAGACTGCCGAGTACAACTACGGTCTAGATCTCCATCCAGAGACGCTAGGGCCCCCAAGTCAAATCAGGAAAACCTCAATTAGTCAACATTGCGGGGCGGGTGTTGGCTAAAGAAGATAAAGCCCCCAGGATCGTCTCCATAAAAAGCCTAGGAAAAGTCGCCGACGGTCTAACAATTACAGGAAGGATCAACGGAAGAGCCATAACAATTACTGTTGACACTGGTGCGGCGGTATCTTTGATAAGGTCCAACAGGGTAGATAGACTAGAAGTTCTACCCATATCAAAGAATGTAGTTTTACGTACAGTTACCGGTGAAACAGCTGAAGTACTTGGGGAAATGGATATCGAACTTCAACTGGGACGAATTAAATTACACCACACAGTGTTAGTCGCCGACATCGAAGACGAATTTATTTTGGGGCTGGATCTCATCGGTCAACATGGATTCTCTTTTGACAACAAGCTTAATCTTCTGAAGTTTGGCACCGAATAGTTCATCCTTAACAAAACAGATGATGGCACACCGACTAAAGTAGTGGCGGCATGTACTGTCAGAATAAGCGGAAATACCGAGCAGATAATTTTTGGGAAATTGGAGAAGGATTTTGGAGGCTGCATCGGACTTATCCAACACCACGATTTGCCTTACAAACACCTCGTAGGCAAAGCACTAGTCAAAACCGACGGAGAAATACCGATAGGATAGCAAATATTTCATCCAATTCCATCAAAATCAATAAAGGAGATGTGATAGCCACTTGCGAGCCGGTGCAGTGGGTAACCAGTTGCGAAACGCAGTCAGAAGTAACACCATCGACAAACCCTAAGGAAGTCCTAGAACATTTCCAGAAGTCGTGGCATCATCTGTCTTCCGAAGAACTGAAAAGAGCTACACAATTTATCAAAGAGCAGAGCACAGCCTTTAAAGAAAAAATGGCACTACTGGAAGAACGAACATCATAAAACATAAAATCGACACTGGAAGTGCTCACCCCATACGGCAGCATCCTCGGAGGCTACCAGTGACGAAGCAGCAAGAGGTTACCACATTAGTCAACAAAATGCTTGACGATGGAATTATTGAGGAATCATCAAGCCCATGGTCGTCTCCTGTTGCCTTAGTCACCAAGAAGGATGGAACTACCAGATTCTGCGTGGACTATAGAAAGCTCAATGACGTCACCAAGAAAGACAGTTATCCACTTCCCAGGATTGATGACACGTTGACGACACTAGCAGGATCTCACTGGTTTTCAACACTCGACTTAAAGAGCGGCTACTGGCAAGTAGGCATTGACGAACAAGATAAGGAAAAGACCGCATTTTCTACCGGAAGTGGTTTATATCAGTTTAGAGTTATGCCCTTCGGACTATGCAATGCCCCTGCTACTTTTGAGCGTCTTATGGAGGTTGTTCTACGAGGCCTCACTTGGAAGACATGCCTGGTCTATCTTGATGATATAATGGTAATGGGAAAAACTTTCGAAGAGCACCTACAAAACCTGCATGAAGTTTTTACTAGAATCAAGAATGCTCAGCTCTTACTGTTGGAAAAGAAATGTTTTCTTTTCCAACAAAAAGTAGAATTTCTCGGGCATGTCGTGTCATCAGAGGGAATCCAAACGGACCAACGGAAGATTACAGCAATCAAGAACTGGCCTCGTCCTCGCGACAAACATGAACTATGGAGCTTCCTTGGACTATGTACTTATTATAGAAGATTTGTTGAAGGATTTGCAAATATAGCTGCACCTCTACATAAGCTCACTGAAGAACGAGCAAATTATAACTGGGATCATAACTGCGATTCTGCGTTCAAGAAATTAAAAGCGGCTCTATGTTCTAGTCCAATATTGGGAGATCCGGAACAAAAGGGTAAATTTGTATTGGACACAGATGCAAGCAACACCGGCATCGGAGCAGCTTTATCGCAAGTACAAGCAGGGGAAGAACGAGTTATCGAATACTACAGTCGAACACTTTCGAAACCTGAACGTAACTACTGTGTAACCCGAAAAGAGCTTTTGGCAACAGTACGGTCTATTGAGCATTTCCATCAATATCTATATGGGCAAGAATTTCTGATAAGGACTGATCATGCAGCACTTAAATGGCTTTTGGATATGAAACAACCTGAAGGACAGGTAGCCAGGTGGCTTGAAAAGTTACAACAATATAACTTTAAGGTTAAGCACAGAGCAGGGAGATTGCATAATAATGCAGATGCTTTATCCAGAAGACCATGTGCGGATAATTGTAAGCATTGCCAAAGAGTAGATCAACGAGAAGGAATTACTCCGATTAGGCTAACGAAATTTGAGGTTGATCAGCAGTGGACCACCGAGCAACTTAAAAAGGATCAGCTTGAAGATAGTGAAATAGAACTATTGCTAAGAGCTAAAGAAGAACAGCAACCAAGACCAAGCTGGAGCGAGATATCAAATAAAGGACTTGCTTTTAAAACTCTGTGGGCTCAGTGGGACTCCCTGGTGGTGGAAAATGGACTTCTTAAACGAGCCTGGGAAAGCGCCGATGGCAAAGTAGTGAAGACACAGTTAGTGGTACCAAGGAGGAAGATATCGGAGGTTCTGGAAGAAGTTCATAATGGAAAGTCTGGTGCTCATCTCGGAGTGAACAAAACGATTGACAAGATTCGCGACAGATTTTACTGGGTCAACTACTGCCAGGATGTGAAATCGTGGTGTCGGCAGTGCTCAACCTGTGCCGCAAGCCAAGGGCCCAAAACAAGATCTAGGGGCAGAATGAAACAGTATAATGTGGGCCTACCGTTTGAACGTATCGCCGTTGACGTAGCTGGCCCTTTTCCAGAAACAAATAATGGTAACAAGTACATTTTAGTGGCAATTGACTACTTCAGTAAGTGGCCTGAAGTCTTTGCAATCCCCAATCTAGAAGCTGTTACCATAGCAGAGGTCCTTGTGAATAACCTATTCAGCAGATTTGGTGTTCCGTTAGAGCTGCATTCAGATCAAGGACGCAACTTCGAATCCAAGGTTTTCCAGAAAGTCTGTGATTTACTCAACATCCATAAAACACGGACTACCGCCTTACATCCACAATCAGATGGCATGGTTGAGAGGTTTAACAAGACCATTGAAGAACATTTATCAAAAGTCGTAGATGAACATCAGAAGGATTGGGACCAACACATACCACTATTTTTAATGGCCTATAGATCAGCAGCCCATGACACGACAGGACTAACACCAGCCATGGTTTTATTTGGAAGAGAACTCCGCTTACCCTGTGACCTATTATTCGGAACGCCAGACAACCAGGATATGGAAATTCAAGACTACGCGGACTCCCTTAAGGAAAAGTTACTATACATCCATGAATTAGCCAGAGAAAACACGGAGAAAGCCAGCGACCGAATGAAGACACGATATGATCTCAAAGCTAATTCTATGGGATTTCAGATGAACGATAAAGTCTGGTTATATAATCCGCAAAGGAAGAAAGGAAGATCTCCCAAGTTAACGCCAGTATGGGAAGGACCCTATACAGTCATCAAGAGAATCAATGACGTTGTGTATAGAATTCAGCGTAGTCCCAGAAGCAAACTGAAAGTTGTTCACCTCGACAGACTGAAATCATATCACGGACATGAAGTATCTGATCGGGACGATCAGGTTTAAGAGGGAGGCAATGTCACGACTAACAACCGTCCGAACGTTTTTGTGCTACCCCAGAGAACTAGCCGCCGCCGTGCTGCTCGTTTCTTTGTCTGTATGACTCATCGCCCGGCCGATCGCGAAGTTTCAGGATCGCTGGAATTATCTCGATGGCCTCGTCGAGATCATATAGAGTGGCCTCGGAATACTTCCCGAATATTCGTGATAGATTTGAGATTATATATAAGCAGACCTAAGGCGAATGTTAGTTCAGTTCAGTTCAGTTAATCATTGAGTGTTGAATAGATATTAGTTGTAAAGTTATAAGAGTAGTTTAGAGTGTTAAATTGTATACAGTGGTAGTGAATAAAGAGAGTATTAGTTGAAAATAGCAAAGTTGTAATACTGTTAAGAGCCCACGGGAAAAACGTAACAATATGTTTGTATCTCTCATTTGTAAGTAAACTTTTTTCTGGAAAATTTTATTTGTGAGAGAAGCTTTAAATTAAAAAACAAAATTAACAATAATATCTGGGACTGAATCAAGGGGAGGTGGCTGCGGCAGTGCTCTGCGATTTCTCGAAGGCTTTGATTGATCGAGAAATACTGCTCCAGAAACTTTCCTATTGTGGGTTTAGGGGTGTTGCCTTGAGCTGGCTGCAGTCGTATTTGACAATTTGTTAAGGTTCTAAATTGTTTATCGTCAGGTCAAAGCATCGGGCATGGGATTCCTCAAGGCTCAGTGCTTGGCCCACTCTTGTTTCTTATATACTTCAACGATCTGACTTCCATGCGCATTGATGGATCCTTTACATTATTTGCTGATGATATATCGATATTGTCGCTGGGAACAGATATTAACATTTTGTGGGATACTATTGATGGGGATATTAATGCGATAATGGAGTGGTGCAACAGTAACAGGTTGATGTTCAATATTGCAAAGACTAATACTTTGACTCTTAAGTGATCTGTATCAGACGTTATCCTAAATGGAGTCGCAATAAGTAATAAAGATAGGTTTCTAGGACTGTTCATTGTTCAAATTGAAATTTAAGCACCATATACAGATGGTACGAAAAAGATTGGCATCTGCATGCTATGTTTTGAGGGTGACGTGGTGACGAGAAATGATTTGGGTGAGAGTATTGCAAGGGGAATATATTTTGCCTTGATCGAATCACATCTGAGATACGGTATACAATTTTGGGGTTTTGCAAACAAGCACCTTGTGAAATCCCTCTTTGTACTCCAAAAGCGGGCTGTACGATGCTTGTGTGGGGTCGGTCCTAGGTTCGAAAGGGGATCCTTGCCTTAGTCACCTTGACTTCTGTTTTTATTCTCTTGACCGTGGATATGGTTCATAGTAAATGTGGGGGTTGGGGCAAGTTGTTATTCTTTCGGGTATATTTCTTTTTATTTGAATTGCTAGTTGCCATTGATGTTTTTGACGGGGCGGGAGCTAAAATTTGTTCTAGAATGTTCTTTCTTTCGGCTAATTCGTGTAATTAATTAAAATAGGCTTCGGTATGTCAAAATCCGAGGATATTATTTTCAAAATCGACTGGAAAAATTGTTGGATTAGACACGTGATATGCGAGCTGTGTTCCGATTGGCAGGTCGAAATTCTTGAAGTCGGAATTTTTGAGAGGAAGTCCCTTTGTCTTTCACGTTGGTTCCTTGAAATTTCTTCTGCGCCACTTTTCCCACGTCAGCCATTGCAGTGGCAGTGTTAGTGTCGGGATGGAAGTTTTTTTTATTTGACTTTACTCTTGTGGGATTTTCTATCCGACCTATTTTTGAGTTTCAGGCTTACTCTTTAGTTAACTGTTGGTTGGTGCTTGAAACTCACGCAGGTTCTGTCAGAAGTTTTTCTCGTTCATCCTCTGAGGCACCCAAGGGTAAACAGATTCAGTAGAGACAATTTGGGATTGCTTATCCCGAGGACTGTATTGACAAAAAGAAACTCAATTGTATATGAAGGGGTAAAAATGTTTAACCACCTGCCTCTGAAACTTAAAAGCTTGGAGAGTGGTAGGAGTTTCAATAGGCATGGTAAGAGGCTATTGTTGAGTAAGACCTATTACTCCCTTGACGAGTTTTACGCCGATGGATTGTAGATCTTTGTTCTGTCTTTATTTACTATTGGTTGACAAATCTAGACTAATGTGATGGTTTATTTTAATATTTATATTTTGTTTTTTTTTGTCTTTGATGGTCCAATTTTTCCGTATGTTATGTTTTTTGTGCTTTCACTTGTGATTGCATTTTGTTGTATTTATATATTAACATTTATCATTTTAATATGTTTCTGTATATTATATTATATTATACCTATACATGTGAATTACTGCTAATCTAGGATTCCTTTTACTGTCAACTGGACTTGAATAACATTATATTGTAATAATTCTATATTTGTTTTAACAGCTTTGTCAATGAGAGAAAATCTTCTGACAACAAAGCATATTTGATTTGATTAACTTTTATAATGTTCTAAAGAATGCTAATACATCAAGTTTTCACTATCGCAGTTTAAATGATCAAATTCCTATTTTTTTTCCAAACTAACGTCTATAATATTTGCTCCTATTATTCTTCATTATTTTGCGTTCAAAGTGGCGACCAACACTATCTCCTTGTAAACTGTCAGATTTCTTATTTTAATGGCATTGAAACATCTGTTAGATATTTAAGTTTCACACGGCACAATATCAATAGCAAGAACCTCTATAAATAATAATTAACATACTAAGCAGAGAATGCTATTACCATTAAACATTATTTTTAAGATAATAACTAATATTTTCAACTTTAAAGGCGTCACATATGCAACACCTCCAGATGGAATGTCGATTACTTTTTAAGTCCGTCTGTGCTAAAGACAAAAGAGCCAAATATCTGCAAATCTTGCTCTAGGCGGTAACGAATATGATGAAAAAATAATTTAACCTACCGTATGCAAAAGCATGTAAAAAACTCATTTTTAAAGTACCAATAAAACGGTCCGAATTTAACTATAACTTGGTAGTCATCTTTTGAACCAAAGTCTATTCAGATATTTTTGGTAATTCCGCTAGTACTACAGAGTTTGGTACTCTTTCCAGTTTTCCAATTATTGTTAGCAAACAACTGAACTAGAGTTGTTTGTGAAAGGTTAAGTTGTAGTTGCCAACAAAAGTTTCATTGCTTTGCATGATAAATTAACGAGAGAAAAAGTTTAGATTTCTTGACAGAAAACCTATTTTTTAAATAATGGCGACCTCGTAGAGTGAGCCATTTTGCCAAGTCAAATTACTTACTTCTGAGCTATTACATTCATCTGGCGTGCTTCGGTGTCACCGACACGAGACGAGACTATTGAGGTCTCGGTCTCGGTCTCGGTCTCGCAGTCTCGAGTCTTCGAGTCTCGTCTCGGTCTCGCGGAGACTAGACATTTTGTGGTCTCGGTCTTGGTCTCGGTCTCGCCGAGAGTCTCGTGCACTTCAAAAAAAAAATCTTTTTTTTTTTAAAACCTTCCAAGAATTGGAATTATAAATTTGACCTATTTTGGGATATTACCACGTTAATGAATAATAATTAGATTTTTTGGGTTTTTTCAGATAAATAATTTTAATATCCTGCTTCTTCTTCTCAAACTACTGGAGCAAACTGATCCAAAATTGACGTGAGTGTTACGAAATTACGATTTTTGAGAAGCTATAAGTTTTGGAGTGTCCTAACTTGCAATAAAAGAAATCGTTGACATTTGCTCTAAAAGGCTAATTTGTCTTTATTAAACTGATGCTGACATTTTTTTTCAGACATACCGTGACCTGAAGGATATTCCCGATGTACACTCGGAGATACCTGTATTCCTCAAATTTCAGATTCATAGTGATATATTTTTATGTTAAAAACACGTTTATGTTTTTAATATATTATAAAAACAATCCTAGCTTTCTTTCATTTATGTCTCCAACTCCTAATAAGAATAAAAAGTAAAAAAATTAAATGAAGACAAAGATCTTAATTTTAAAATTTTTGACAAAATGGTGAAGGAAAATTATATTATAAACGATTGTGTTCAAATTTCGCCAGGGGAAAATTCTGAGGTAATTAAGATACCGTATGATGGGAGGATTCAAGAAATAATGAATAATAACCTGTTTTGCTTCTACTTCTCGAACTACTGGAGCAAACTGATCGAAAATTGAAGTGAGTACCACGAAATTACGATTTTTGAGAAGCTATAGTCTTGGAGTGTCCTAACTTGCATTAAAAGAAATCGTTGACATTTGCTCTAAATGGCTAATTTGTCTTTATTAAACTGATGCTGACATTTTTTTCAGACATACCGTGACCTGAAGGATATTCCCGATGTACACTCGTAGATACCTATATTCCTCAAATTTCGAAATAATATTATTTCGTACTTCTAGGATTATAGTGATGCATTTTTATGTTAAAAACACGTTTATATTTTAATATATTATAAAAACAATCCTAGCTTTCTATCATTTCTGTCTCCAATTCCTAATAAGAATAAAAAGTAAAAAAGTGAAATGACGACAAAAATCTTAATTTTAAAATTCTTGACAAAATGGCGAAGGAAAATAATATTATAAAGGATTGTGTTCAAAATTCGCCAGGGGGAAATTCTGAGGTAGTTAAGATACCGTATGATGGGAGGATTCAAGAAAAAACTAATAATAACCTGTTTTGCTTCTTCTTCAGAAACTACTGGAGCAAACTGATATAAAATTGAAGTGAGTGATACGAAATTACGATTTTTGAGAAGCTATAAGTTTTGGAGTGTACTAACTTGCAATTAAAAAAATCATTGACATTTGCTCTAAAAGGCTAATTTGTCTTTATTAAACTGATGCTGACATTTTTTTCAGACATACCGTGACCTGAAGGATATTCCCGATGTACACTCGTAGATACCTGTAATCCTCAAATTTCGAAATAATATTATTTCGTGCTTCTAGATTTATAGTGATGTATTTTTATGTTAAAAACACGTTTATATTTTTATTAAATTATAAAAACAAACCTAGCGTCATTTCATTTATGTGTAACATTTCGATTTGACCAGTGTAAAATATTTTTAAATTCCAATTTATATGCTGCATTTCGCAAAAAAATGCTGTATTTTGCGGTGAGAATTATTGAAAAGAGGTCAATACTCTTCGGTTAATTAATTCTAAATTTATTGGTTCGGTTTGCTGTCAATAAGCTTAAGACTGCCCAATTTATTAATGTAAATTAATTTTATTCTAAATATAGGTTAACGATATATTTGTATTAGCTTTTATAACACTCTGTGACTTTATTTATTTTAGTTGATAAGCGAACCACAGATCGCTTAGGTTTGATCAAATCACTAAAATAGGATATTATGTTATTAGTATAACTTTGCTTAATTTATATTACATTACCGTAGAACGGCCAGCAAACCGTTTTATATTTTTAAGAATTGTGTTAATAGAACCAGCTTTTGGGTTTCATTAGATCCGTGAAATTCATATTTTATTTTCGGTTTAAATATTTCATAACTTTTGAGAACTTCTGATAAAACTTTTTGTGACCTCTGCCTTTGGCTGGTTTGGATATTTATATTTATCTTTCCACGCGGCCTGCTGTAATCCTAGCAATATTCGGTTGGTACTGTTGGCAACATTGGGTAGTAGGAATGGGCTATTTCCCATAATTGCTGCTGTCGATTTAGATTTTTAAATGTTTATCGTTTTGTTGGGGAATATTCTCTAGTATTTCTTGAACCATTTAATTTCAGCTCATTAATTGTGGCTCCCGTCGTCGTATTACTATCATAATAAACGAGAATTAAGTCGTTTATTATCTTAGAATTATTCCTCGTATCGAATCACTTGGCATTTTTCGGCTCATCATTTCTTCTTGATTCGGCGTTCTTTTTTTCTAATCTCGTGATAGTGGAAAGGCAAATTGACGGAAACGAATAGAGAGTCCTTCTGGAAATACCCTTCGAGGCGAAAGGAAGGTTTGCTTTAGTGCAGTCATAGTGACTCAACATTTAGTATTGTAATTTTATGTTACCCTTCTTTGGGGATATTGTGTTGGTTTCTGTTTGTGTTTTGACACGACCGATTTATCGGGATTTAACTACTGCACTAGAGGCTTTTCGAGCTCATTTACAAGACCGAGACCGTCGAATCTCCAGCAACCCTCACCCACAAGCGAGGGTCCTATCTCCGGGCCAGTCCTATCCCCGGGCCAGTCTTATCTCTGGGCCAATCGTACCACCGGGCTACCCCGCTGCAATTTTATCGCCGGGCTACAAGTTCTCTGCTAGTTTTACCCTCGCCAGGGGGAAATTCTGACGTAATTAAGATACGGTATGATGGGAGGATTTAAGAAATAATGAATAATAACCTGTTTTGTTACGATTTTTGAGAAGCTATTAGTTTTGGAGTGTCCTAACTTGCAATATAAGAAATCGTTGGCATTTGCTCTAAAAGCCTAATTTGTCTTTATTAAACTGGTGACATTTTTTTTCAGACATACCGTGACCTGAAGGATAGTCACGATGTACACTCATAGATACCTGTATTCCTCAAGTTTCGAAAAAATATTATTTCGTGCTTTTAGATTCATAGTGATATATTTTTATGTTAAAAACACGTTTATGTTTTTAATATATTATAAAAACAATCCTAGCTTTCTTTCATTTATTGCTCTCCAACTCCTAATAAGAATAAAAAGTAAAAAAAATAAATGAGGACAAAAATCTTAATTTTAAAATTCTTGACAAAATGGCGAAGGAAAATAATATTATACAGGATTGTGTTCAAAATTTGCCAGGGGGAAATTCTGAGGTAGTTAAGATACCGTATGAAGGGAGGATTCAAGAAATAATGAATAATAACCAGTTTTGCTTCTCCTTCTCGAACTACTGGAGCAAACTTATCGAAAATTGAAGTGAGTCCCACGAAATTACGATTTTTGAGAAGCTATAAGGTTTGGAGTGTTCTAACTTGGAATTAAAAAAATCATTGACATTTGTTCTAAAAGGCTAGATACGTACATACTTTCCGAGATTTCCTTGATTTTCGTGTACCTAAATATTTTTTATTTTTTGTACATTACCTATAACTAAAAAAAAACATTATTTTCGTACTATCCTACTTATAAATTATTTTTATTTCAACACCCGAGACACGAGACCATCGAGACTGGCGTGACGAGACTCTCGGTCTTGAACCTTGAAGTCTCGGTCTTGGTCTCGGGTTATAATTCCTAGTCTCGTCTCGGTCTCGAATTTCGAGACAAGACGAGACGAGACCGAGACTAGCCTCGTCGAGACCGAAGCACTACATCTGACAACGACATCAATATTAAAAAGAATCATATTAGTTGTTCTAGAAACTAAAGCATACATATTTAACAACGATTCGACTAAGATATATTTTTGAATTGTTTATAGGTATTTAGTAACTGCCCTGGCTCCAGGCGGATATCCTGGACTCAGAACTTTTTCCAGACTCATATATCATATACCGCTCTGATAGAAGAACAGACCGAATGGACGAATCTAGGGGAGGGGGAGTCATGATCGGTCTTCACAATAGGCTCAGTTCTGAACTACTGGATCTTTAAAATATCAGTAACACCGTGCCAAATATAGACTTCTTAGGTTGTAAGCTCACTTTAAATTATTTT
>MU182550.1:229001-246707 GCA_016904865.1 Pissodes strobi | reverse complement strand
GGTTCCAAATATGTTTTATTGCTTCTTAGATTGATATGAATTACGAGGATAGAAAGAACATTCACCACAAAATGTTTTAAACTATTCTTGGTAATTTTAATTCTAAAGACAAAAGTAAGACAATCTTACATGTAACCCTTCAGTAAGTCCCCTGTCTCTAGTCAGATTTTGCGGATTAATAAACTTACTCCAATTATGGATTTTGAATCTGAAAATGTCGAAAAGTGCAAAACAATAATTGAAATGTATGGCCGGATATTAAGTTCATCGATCGATGCATAAATAAGCAATTTAGACACTGAAATAGGCACTAAATATAAATTTGATGTTCAAGTAAGGATGCGTTTCAACTGCCTAGATCAACGATCTGATGATTTCATTCTAATCTAACACAAACACTCCAATATATTTTCTTTGTCTTTGTTTGTCGTATTTCGCCGAAACAATTAAGTAAAGAGCGTTTCGGATGAAGTTCTAAAATGTTTTCGAATAGTTTGAATTCATGACCGTAACATCTGCTTTGGACTACTAATTTTTATAGAATTATTCAAAACATTGCCGTAACTATTTTTTTTTAATTATGAAATTTAATTGTTTATTAAAATTTAGAGCTATTGCTTTCAATTATTAAGGATACGTTTGTATTCATATGATCTAATATACTTTTGTGTTGCTGATGAAGCCTGGAATAATGGATTTTTCAGGAAACCAAAAACTAACCCAAATTGTTAGACCCGTTATTTTTTTATATTTTTGGACAATTTTTAACATTACTTTTTCTTCGAATTTCGAATTGTTCTCAAAATTCTAGCTAGTATTATTATTATTCTTTACCATGCCTTACACCAAAATTCAACTCGAAACGGTTTGGACTTTTTTGTTTTCAGTGATCTACCCAGTGACTTCAACTTTCAGGTTGACCGGAAATATTCCTAAACAGGAAAATGCGAACTTTCCGATAAACCCGAAGTTCGTATTTCTAGATAGACCGTCAATATCTAGGGTAAGAATGTACAAACCGTTTCGCTCTAAGTCAAACCATTCAGATTCTACAGGGGTTTGAATTTACAAAACTGTCACTTTTCTCTCTCTCTCTCTCTAGTCGGTCCCTCATCGTGATTTCCCCGAATATGTTCGACCAGCTGTTTCCATTTTGTTCTGTCCTCTGCATCTCGAAAGGCTTGACAAAATGAGAGGCCTGTGTTTTGTTGAACTTGATCAGCCCATCTGGTTGGCGATCTACCTTCTTGCTCTTTTTCCAGGAACATTTCCAGAGATGATCAGTCTCTCTAGGTTATCTTCCTCTCTGCGAGCCACATGCCCAAAAAACTGTAGGATTCGCTGCAGACATATTGACGATAATATGGTTTCATTCAAAATAGAAGCGTTTGTGCGACGAGCTGTCCAAGATATTCGCAACATTCGTTGCCAACACCACATTTCAAAAGCGTCGATTTTTTGACGTTCATGAGCACGGAGAATCCAAGTTTCAGCACCGTATAAGAAAATGGAGAAGACGAGAGTTTCTACAAGTCTTATTGTTATTTTTGTTTTTGGGAAATCGATCGACCTTTCCATATTTTAATGAGTCGACCCATGGCGCTTTTTGCCATGCCAATGCGTCTACGAGCTTCTGCCTCGCAGTTTCCATTATTAGTTATGGTGGAGCCTATAGGTAGTTAAAGCTATCTACTAGTTCGTACTCGTTTACACGATCGGTCAATTGAAAGGTGTTGAATCTACCGACTATCATTATTTTGGTCTTGCTCTTGTTGACCTTTAACTCGACTTTGTTGCTCTCGTGTTCTACTCGTCTAAGAAGTTCTATCATTTCTTCTTCTGTTGCCGCTATGAGGGTGGTATTGTCAGCAAATCTTAAGTTGGAGATGCCTGACTCCTCGTTTCGTTCGAAATTGTTTTGAGAACTTCTGGTTCAGACGAAGCGTTGCTGTGTTTGATTCGTAGAGGATCTTTATAAGATGGGTAGGAGAGCCCATGTTTATCAAGATATTTCAAAGTTTCTCCTAGCTGACACAATCGAACGCCTTTTGGTAATCAAGGAAACATACCATCATGGGTACTTAGAATTCTCTAGACTTTTCAATAAGCTGTCTCAAATTCAGTATTTGCTCTCTAGTTCTTTTTCCTTTAACAAAACCTGCCTGTTCTTAGGGTATTTGGCGATCTAAATAGGCTTTAAGTCTGGTTTTTAAGATTTTTAGGAGAATTTTGCTGGCGTGGGATATAAGTGACAATGTTCGGTAGTTCTCGCATCTTGTAGTAGCCCTTTTTATGTAGTGGGACATATATTGAGGTGCACCAATCAGCTGACCATTTTCCCGTGTTCCATATTGCCGTACAGATAGAGTATACAATTTTCAAGCTCTTTTCGCATTTGAAAAAGTTCTCTTGGTATGGAGTCAATACCTGGCGATTTATTTTTCTTTAGTGATTGAATCGCTTCCGTTACTTCGGAAAGTGGTATAGCGGGATCTTTGGAGTAATTATTTGGCCATAAATTCTCTGTCGGAGGCTCTTCATTTTTGTACAGCTCAGCAAAATAAGTTCTCCATGTTTCCAAGATTTCGTCGATGTCAATTTTTAGTTCTCCTTCCTTGTCTAAGATAGACCAGCTTTGTGGTTTGAATTCTCTTGTCAAAAGCTTAATTTTCTTAAATAGATCTCCAGGTTCATTCCTGTCTCCATGTTCTTCTATCTACATGCATATCTGGATGAAGTAATTTTTCTTGTCTTTGCGGCATTGTCTTTTGATTTCTTTTGACAAACTTCTATAGCCAATGTCTGCGCCAGAATTTTTCTTAAGATCTTTTCTGCGTTGGATTAGACTAAGATATCGATGGTTGGATTAGACCCCACGTACGATCGGCAAGCCATGGTTTACGTTTTGTCGTGGTTGGTGATGCGCGTGATCTTTCGCAGTTTGAATGATATTGTCCCTTAAGTAGTTCCAGCTGCTTTCAGGATCGTTTTCTATTTGATCTGAATACAATTTATTTTCAAGATCTGACTGAAAAGCTTGAATTTTTGATGGACGAGGTATCGTGGTCTTTTTAACTTGTTTCCGAGACACAACCTTAAAGCGAAGTCTGGTCGCTTCCACAGTCTGTGCCATGATAGGTTTTACAGTTTGTGGCCGAAGACCACGATCGTGATTTAATCAGGATGTAGTCTATTTGGTTCTTGACTTGACTATCTGGGCTCCGCCACGTAAATAGTCTTCGGGGTTCGGGGGTGGCGTTGGAAGAGTGTGTTAGTGGCTACAAGATTATGTTGCATACAAAATTCTACAAGACGATCGCCCCTCTCGTTCCTTTGACCCAGTCCATGCTTGCTCTATGTTTTCTAAATCTTTTCCTACTTTGGCGTTTAGGTCTACCAAGATAAAAACCAGGTCACGGTTTGGGCTAGTCGCAAGGATCTCTTCAAGGTGACCATAGAATCCATCTATGTCTGACTCTTGGGCTGACGATGTAAGCGCATAGACTTGCAGTAAATGAACGATGGTGGTAGAGGACTGTACTTTGACATGGATTATTCTGTCAACAACTGCATTTCGGAGGTACCCAAACTAACCCAAACTCTCACTTATTAACCGTCAATATTAGGAAAATAAAAACTCTTAAAAAAACTAAAAAAAAAACAATTTTACCATTATTCTTAAATTGCTATAGTTTGAAATCGAGATTACGCTAAGAAGGAAATTTGTATATTATACAGACTGAGCTCACAAGAAAATAGACCAAAAATTGAAAAAAATCATCACACTTATTACATAATAGGCGCGATTTGAAATCCAAATCAATATTTCGAGAAGAATTTGTCAGTTTTTTAATTGAAACCATCTGGCAAAAAATATCAATATGTTTCCAAACATGAAAAAACTATTCCAGCATCATTTTAAACTCGCTTCGTTTGTAAAAGAATTGACGGATCATGACGAACTCTTCAGACACTGAAAATCCTTCCATTTAGGCTTCATCTCAGGAAGCCGATTTGCCTTTACAAGGATATTTATATATTATACAGAGTGGGGAAAAAAGGAGGACAGAAAACGCTTAAGTTGTTTTACCTGGAAATCTCCCATAAAATCGGCAGAAATCGCTTGATTCCAGATTCTATGGTTTCGGCCCATTTTCCGGCCTTCAAATCGTTTTAACTGAGATTTATCGCAAATAAATCTACTCGACTACTCTCTTCTCAGCCCTGTATAATGTCGAAATAGCCGTGTTAGCACAAAGCGACTCTTCCACATGAGATCTCAATGAAACGACTTTTTAGAATCTGAAAAGCGCATAAAAATCCGCTAAATCTATTTCAAACTAATTGTGTTTTTTCGTTTTTTTTTTCGACGAGCAGTTTAGTTCAATATTGTATGGGAAAGACATAGTACATACATCAAATACAACTAAAATTTGAAGAGAAACCTGCAATCGAAAAAAATTTGCCCATTTTCCCGTCTTCAAATCGTTTAATTGAGATTTCAGGAAAATAAATCTATGTCCTTGTTTCAAAAAGCTATACGCATCGACATGCTAAAAGTAAAAAAAATTACTTCGAAATCTGCCATAAAGTCCACCAGGGATTGCCTCTAATCACCAAAAAATTTCCACATTTTCCGATCCTGACTCATTCACCACGTTCAAATCTACATATTTTAATTTAAAGGTCATTGTCAAAATTCCATCAAATTTCCCATAGTGCATCAAAAGCAACACTGTCGTAAAATTGCCGAAATATTGGAAATGTTTTGCTAGTTTCTGCATGTACCAATTTAACCTCGATTTTGGCGCCCAGGAAGCTTTTTAGGGAACCCCGAAGGGCGAATCGGGCTCAGTTTCTCGTCCGACTTCGGAAGAACCTACGGGATATCGTGGGGAATACGCCTAAAAACAATGACGGTCTGGAAAGACGTATGCTAGGATTACAGACCGCCATAACTAGAGCTTTTGAAAAATCTTGCCCTCTTGATGCCTCACAACAACAGCCAGGAGAAGCCACAAAATGGTGGAACCAAGAGCTGGGAGAACTCAAGAGGGTAGCAAGAAAATCTTCTAACAGAGCAAAAAGACCCAGAACTGAAGCCGACTGGGGGCAATACAGCACCAATCTGCGGGAGTTTAAAAAGCTAGTAAGAAAAAACAGAGGGAGGCCTGGAGGGCCTACTGTGAAGAGATCTAGGATCACTAACAGACTGTACGGCACTAGAAAGCCCTCGCAAAATACAAATATCGCGACCTACGTCTACTAACAAGGGAGGACGTCACTAAGACCGTTAACCTACAAGACAGTCTTGAACTGCTAATGCAGACCAATTTCCCTAGCTCGTCGGCAACATACGACAGGGACTAGGCAGACGAGACTTACTGATCGACCTTCGACCTACTGATTTGTACTGGCAAAGTGCCAACCAAATAGTCAGTGAAGACAAAACACGATGGGCAATACTAAGCTTCTCACCCTTCAAATCGCCAAGTACTGACGGGATCCGTCCAGCCCTACTACTATAGAGTGGGGATCGGACGAGCTACTGCCGCACTTGGTAAAGATGTTCTGGGTATGCCTAGCGCTGCGCTACATCCATACAAGGCATAGAGGTGTTCATACCAAAAGCAGGAAGGATGGATTACACTGTCCCCAAAGCCTACCGACCAATCAGCCTAACATCCTCTGTGCTGAAAACTCTGAAGAGGCTGTGAGCTGCGTACTGGTCAACCGACCGCTGCATCTCAACAAACATGCATACACTTCGGGAAGATCGACCGCCACGGCCCATGCATTCAGCAGTGAGCTGGATCGAGAGATCCATCTTAAGTGTATTTATTGATATTGAGGGTGCGTTTGATAAAACCACCTTTGAAAAAATCAATGTAGCCTTAACAAACAGGAACGTTCCTCCTGCTGTCAGTGGCTGCATTTTCAACATGCTCTCAAAGAGACGCGTGCAAATAAAGGTGGAAGACACTGTAGTAAGAGGCACCGTCGACAGAGGCTGCTCGCAGGGGGCGTTCTATCGCCACTGCTATGATATCTTGTTCTCGACAGCCTTTTGCAACGTCTCAACTCAGATGGATTCTAGACCAATGCATATGCAGACGATCAATATCTAAGGTCAATGGAAAGTGCGATGGAGTTCTGTGCAATTATATGCAGAGTACCCTTCGCTTAGTCGAAGAGTGGTGTAGGGAGCATTCTCTGCCTGTACATCCCAGGAAGACGAAGATGGTGCTCTTAACCAGAAAAAGGAGGACGTAGCCACTAGCCACTACGGCCTCCGACACTCCTAAACACACAACTAAATTTTGCGTCTGAGGTAAAATACCTTGGGGTCACCTTCGATGCTAAATTAACCTAAAATCTTCATTTAGAACTAAGACTAAAGAAGCCAAACATTTCTTATGAACAGTGCCGCAGCACCGACCGTGGGGAAAACATGGGGGATGAAACCCAGAGTCGTAATATAGACCTATACTGCTATCATACACACAAAATAATATTCTCCTGCCACATATAAAAGTCAATATGCTCTTGGAATAACGTCAATTCCCTCAGTTTGAGAACTCTTTTCTATGTGTGTAAGACCCATGATTGCCTATGGAGCCGTAGTTTGGTGGCCCAAGAGTCCACAAAAAAACGGCAACGCTTAAGCTCGCTCAGGTACAGAGAACTGCCGGCCTAACCATAACGGGAGCTATGAGAATAACCCCAACCAGAGCCATGGAAGTAATGTTGTGCTTGCCGCCCGTAGATATTTATCTAAAAGAGGTGGCTCTGACTACATTGCTGAGGTTCAGAGTCGTTGATGTGCCACTGAGCATAGAATGTGGAGAGACTAGACCCGTGGGAAGGGGCAGTCAATAGACTGCCACTATTGCAGGCCCGCGCTGACAGCATACCTCCCAAGTTTGTCTTCGACAAACTATATGATGTACAAATACAACCAAATGACCCTATTACCAAAGGTGCGGTTAATATTTTCGTAGATGGCTCAAAAACCCAGGAAGGAGCAGGCTGTGGAATTTACTTCCGAAGCTTGCTAATTGAACTCAATTGATAATCTATGGAGGGACACGCAAGCATAGTTCACTTTGAACTTGCTGCTATATCCATAGCCGCAAAAAAGATTGTTCGCAGGAATACTGAGGTCAAGACTATTAAAATCTACACGGACAGTAGACAAGCACTACTGGCCCTGAAAACATATAAACTTACAGCCAGGCCACTACTAGAATGCCACAATTCACTGGAGGATGCCGCCCGCAAAAACAGAATTTCTGTTTGCTGAGTTAAATGACATGCACAGTGTGAAGGTAACCAATTAGCGGATAAACTGGCCAGAAAGGCAGCCGGTTCAAACATTATGGGAGCCGCCCCTTTAAACCTACCTATCGCGACGTTGATACTTATGATAAAAAAAGATCATCCATCACGGCTTTAGGGCAAAATGAGACGAAACAAGTAACTGCCAACAAGCCAGGGAGCTACTAAGCTACTACCCTAATGAGTCTGCAGCAAAGGCATACCTGGGTATGTCAAGGAGGAACCTACGAGTCATGGCGGGGATTCTGAATAGCCACTGCCAGCTAAGGAAACATCTCTACACAATGAGATTTTGTGAGACACCTTTACGCAGAGGCTGTGAACAGGAGGACGAAACAGTATAGCATGTAATCTACTGTCTCTCTGGTAGAACGCACGGGGGGTTGACTGGGGCCTAAGTGCCATGGCATTTCAAGGCCACCCTCTCACTATTTCCAGATTCCAGAACCTCGATTTTCTAGTTTTTTTTCGATTTCGTACACAAACTTGTTACAGAACTTTTTTTATAGCAGAATTCACGAGGTTTACGAAACTTGGACTGATTTTTGGAAAATGGCTATACGTTGCGTTGGTTGGTACGTAGACTTTTCAAACTGGAAATCAAAAAAACAATCACCAATTCGGTATTTTCAATAGGATCGATTCGATTTTTTGGTATGTGTTGCTCATATCTCCTCTCTTTAACTTATTCTAGGTTATTTGGTTTTCCAGTAAAAAAATATTAAGTGGTGCCGTGTCAAAACTCGAAATGGCGAGAAAAGTTTAAATTCAACTAGCTCACCCTGTATAAAAGGCATCATCATTTCCAAAGTGATCTCTAATACAGTTTTTGGCGCAGATTCTCGTCAAATTATCGACTTTTCTAAAAAAAAAATATTTTTTGAGAAAGAAAATTAAAACCTTATTTTTTTTACCAAGAAATCGATGTTTTTTTCAATTTCACTGAAAAGTCCATTTTCCGACATTTTCAAATCAGACTAATACAGTTTTTGGCGCAGATTCTCGTCAAATTATCGACTTTTCTAAAAAAAATGTTTTTTGAGAAAGAAAATTAAAACCTTATTTTTTTGACCTAGAAATCGATGTTTTTACAGTTTCACTGAAAAGTCCATTTTCCCGACATTTTCAAAACAGAGAGGCATTTAGCGAGTGTTAATTTATAAAAATGTTACTGAGATCGTCGATTACGTTTCCGTAGTGGCTCTCGGACTGACTATAACGAATTCATAATTTGCACTTGTTGTATTATCCAAAGTATAATACTTTTACTATCATAAGTATTATGCGTCTATTATTAGATGACTGTAGATACATTATAGTATATTAGCTTGAAAACATTTCAAAATCGATAACCAAAATAGTTCTTGATTTTAAGCTTAAATCCAAGAATGTCATAAGAAGCAATAACTGAAATTCTTGATTTATGCAAATCAGTAATTACCATTTTGGATCTCTTGTCGGATCTCGTTTTACCGAAAAATTATACAACATTTTATATTTACATATTATTTGAAAAGTAGGTGTTAGTAATAAAAAACTGGTAATTCCATATATGTTAATTTGAATTAACGTTTAATTTAGACTGGCATAACAGTTCAAATAAGAATCACTATAATTAGTTATTTTAAAGACATATTCATATGATATGAATTTAAAAAAAACAGATACATTAATCTCTTACTATAACAAAATTGGCAACATTTATATCTGATATCTGTTGGGTGGGCAGAGATGATGACAATACAATCGAATAGTAATAATTAATTAATGAATTAATTTTTAAAAAATCCGATTAAAAAACTAAATATATATTACTATGTGCAGTGGGTAATGCAGATATTTAATTTTTGTCAAATAACGTTACGCTATCAATTACAGGCTCTGTTGATGAACCACCAAGGGCTGATAATTTTTGTCCCTTTATTTTGTCCTCTACCGCTGAGTCTGTGACTAAAGACAGTTTTTTTTTATTTTAGGCATTTCAATTATTATTATTATTATGATTAGGTAAGTAAACAACAGGCGGCCAGGCCGATGAGTTGCATTGTTTATTATCGGACGACAGATCAACATGTAGTGCAATTCTATGGATCACAAATTGTCTAGCTTGTTCTTGAAACAGTTCACTGACACTGAACCAACCACTTTCTCTGAAAGGCTATTAATTACACTCACGCACCACCCGGTTTGTAAAAAAGTTTCTTCTCGACAGGTTGTTGCATATTTCTGTTTGTATCCGTGAGTGCCCCTCAGACTGGTGTTGCGAGTGATCGGGACAGTGTCAAATGCCTTCTCGAAATCCAAATATAGTACATCGATGGGATAACCAAGATTAATGACCCTAGTCCAGGTCTTGAGATCGTGTAGAAGGTCACTGACTTTTTGAGTAGAAAGTCGTATTGAGTACTTAGTCTGTCCCGATTATGGAGCAGCAAAACCTCCATAATCTCCCAGGCGATGATGCCCTCAATTATCTTGCAGAAAACAGATGTCAGACTAATAGGGCGGTAGGTTGATGCCAAGCGTTTGTTTCCTTTCTCATATATGAGCACTGGAATTATTTCTCTATAATGCTGGCTATTCACCATTGAGTCGCTCATGAGTTTTATGAGTAGAACACTAAATCCTTCACTGTAGTTCTTCAGCAGGACAGAAGAGATCCCATCAAGAATGGGGGCGGACTGAGATCTTAGATGCTGCAGGGCTTTGTCCCCTTTGCTTGGAGTAAAGGTGTTTGAGGATAAGCTGGCCGGGATTCTGGCGTTTGGAGGCAACGATGGCACGTTATTGATATTCTCCAGGACAAAAAGTTGGGTGATGTTAACGTCAGACGCATTGTTCTAATGTTCATAATGAGTTTGTGACATGTCTCTCATTTTGTGCATAATAATTGTCAGAACATTATCCCTTGGGAAGTTGTTGTTCCCTTCAGAAGACATGAAAGCCTGCATATATTCCTAAGCAATATGTTTCCTCTTGTTTCAATTGATTCGATAACAATGAAATATATCACCCACTTTAAAATTTCTTCTTTATTTGAATTAACATCATTCCCCTTATCATCTAGCATACAAATGCTCTTGGTGCCCGAGAAGAAATTTCTTCGATGGGCCTTCCGAGGCACTTCCGACGCTTCCCTAATTCTCATTTTATTTGGAATATTTAGATCCTGCCTTGCCCTAGGCTGCATACCAGTTACCTGGAGAGCAGTAATGGTGGTTTTATTCTCAAATCAAAGAAAACGAACTACACTCAAAATCAAGATCCCCAATTAGTACCTCATTTTTTTCTGAAAACAATGGAGAAAATACGAGATCGTCACATAAGGGAGCCATTGCGGACACCAATCTATATATCCACGGATATGGCTCTCCATCACCTAATGTATAGGATAGAGAGAGCGCTTGACGGTGGAAAATACACCCTACGGTTTTTTTCTAGATATCTAGGACATGTTTGTTAACAAGTTTTCCGAATCGATCTGCCAAGCATTGAGCGGGCATGGTATATAGACTAAAAGGTCTCTTAAAGTTATTCTTTGATTATTATTAATAAAATCAAAACATATCAAATTCTGGAGGAGGGCGGTTGATTGATGTCCGGAACTCTAAATGAGGGCACTTTCAGATCAAGCGAGTCCGTCAGATTTCACATACCCGAAAGACTGTAGGGCTTGGTCCCCTTTGCTTGGAGTAAAGGTGATTGAGGATAAGCTGCCCGGGTTCTGATGTTTGGAGGCAACGATGGCACGTTGTTGATATTCTTCCGTACAAAAAGCTGTTGGGTGATGTTAACGTCAGACGCATTGCTCTTATGTTCATAAAGAGTTTGTGACAGGAAGCATACGGGTCTATAGTTTTCTAGTTTTGCAATATCTCTCTTTTTGTGCATAATGATTATTAGATCGTTATCCCCTTGGAAGGTGCTCTTTCCTTCAGAAGACATGCATTGAAAAGACAGCAATATATTTCCCCCTGTTTAATTTGATTTGGTAACAATTTCACCTTTGCCTGGCGGATTTGTCGTCTTTCTGGACGAGAGAGTATTTCTGACTAAAATTTGATTTAAAAAAATAGTTGGTTAATAACTAAGGCTTGGCGCCTCCGTAAACATTTCAAACTCTTGGACAAACATAAGCGCTGAACCGCTACTCGTCATCAAACGCAGGATACCTCAATGAGCAAAGCTACTGTCAGGCACTCTAATAATTTAATGCTATTACTAGAAATGATAATTTCGATAACTCTTTTCCACATTACCTTGCGGTAGAGCATATGGCGGTGTTTTAACGTGGGTTCCCCTACTCCACCAAATGGGTTTATTTGAGTTTTCTCTCTGTCAGTCTCGATGGCCCAGGTGTGTCGGAGTCTTCAGTAAATATCGCAAGGTTTACTCTTGTCGTTTGCTAGTTCCTGGTCGTTCCTACCCTGGGCTTTTTTACATTTATAGAATCTTCCTCTTCCTCATTGATCTTATCAGTTACGTAATCACAATCGTCGTCAGGTTCTTTTATATTTTCCTCATCGCTCTCATATGACGAGATTTATACATTGCTACAGGAAAGTTTATACAGCAGCAAATTCTGAAATAACTTAATCCTGCAATTTACTTATCCGGGGCAAGATTGATGTGGTAATAGCATTGAACCAGTAATTTTTTACTGTTTTCCATTCCCAGTCGGTGCTCAATTTTACATTACCGCGCCAGCATTGAACTTGAGAGTAAGTACGCAACGGATGCTGCCGCGCTGCTGCTTCAGTTGGTGGTAACGATGCCAGATTATTCTTGCTTTTAATAAGCAAACGCAAAAAAAACAACAATAACGGTGCCCATTACTTAGTGACATATCTTTAGTTTTAGCACAATGCAACAACAAAAGAAAACGCTCCCCCGCCTTAGCGACAGCATCAAACTCTGCAGTTTCTTCATTAAAAATAGATAGATAATTTATTGGTGTCAATAACTTTACAGTTTTACACAAGTCATAAAATTAAGAAGAATGAAGTACATGAGTTGTTAAAAATAAGGTTCAATCACTAAGAAACAGAAAATAAAATATCAATAGAAACAATACAAACCTACAACCCACAAGTCAACATAATTTAAAATGACAAACAGACAGAACCGTATAAATATAGACAAATATGCTATTAAGTATAGATTTAAGATATCATAACATGGGCATAGGCTGGTTAAAGATACAATAATAATAAAATAAAATGCACCTACACTACAATAAATTTTACTAGAGCAAGTCTTGATCAGGATCTGAGCGCATATGTCATATATTCAGAGGCGTGGTTATAAACTCATCAACAGAGTGAAAGTTGTGTTTTAAGAGAGTATCTCTGATCAGAACTTTAATTTTTTTCAGAGTCAGCTGGAGAGTGGAGCATTGTAATTTATTGTAAAGATTAAGGGGCAGTGAATTATTTTTTGACTTTTGCAGTTTTATATAAGGGGGCCGTAATTGCTCTGCACCTCTTGTGTTATAAGAATGAAAATCGACATTTTTTTAATATTTATCTTTATTTTTATGAGTTTCAACGAGGCAGTTAAGGATGTAAATACACGGAAAGGTTAAAATTTGTAAATCCATAAAAAACGGCCGACAGTGGTCCCTACAGTGAAGACCCAAAATTATCCTCAAGGCTCTCGTCTGGAGTCGAAACACTCTTATTGAGTGAGAAGAATTACTCCAAAGAACCACACCATATGAGATGTGTGAACAAAAAAATGCATAGTATGCACTTAAAAGACCGCCCATATCCATAAAGCCTCTAAGCTGTCTCAGAAGAAATAAGCTTGAGGAGAGTCTTTTGCATCAGCTGCATGGGCATGCCATGTCAACCCATCATCCACAATCAAACCCAGTAGTTTAACACTTTCTGCTCTGCGGACCTTAGGATTACTTGACAGAATCAGCCTCTGGGTTTTGTCCTCATTTAAGGTAAGTTTATTTCCCTCAAACCATATCCTGGCCCTTGACATAACAGAAATCATGCTGGTCTGCAGTTCCTCAACACTCTCGGAGGATGAAAGCAGTGTTGTATCGTCAGCAAATAAAAAAGAGGGATTCGGCTCCAGAAACGTACATAGATCATTGATATAAAGTGTAAATAGTATGGGTCCGATGACTGACCCCTGTGGGACCCCAAACTTTACAGGACAAGTACTAGAGATGTCACCATAGTTGCCAGTGCATTGACGTCTGTTAGTAAGGTAAGATCTAAAGAAAGCCAGGGCAACTCCTCTAAATCCATAAAATGCTTCCAACTTATTCAGCAGGATCTCTGGGTGGACACAGTCGAAGGCCTTGCTGAGGTCGCATAGAGTCAGACCAGTATGCTTGCCCCCTTCAAGGCCCACGACAATGCTATTAACCATGCTGATAATTGCTTGGGTTGTTGATAGTCCAGTTCTAAAACCAAACTGGCCAGGGTGCAGGAGGTTATGATGACCTAAGTAGTTAGTCAGTCTAGTCTTAATCAATATCTCAAACACCTTTCCAAAAATGGGTATAATGGATATGGGTCGGTAGTTTGATGGGTCCTCCTTCTCGCCCTTTTGCCCTCTGCAGTTTCGTCATTAAAGACGTTAATTGTTTTCTCCATATGTTTGTTTTTGCAAAGTATGTTCAGACATTTAATCTTGCCTTGGCTCAGTGTTGCGGATGTCGAGTCACAGCTGCTGAACGCGTGAAGAATTCCATGTCGGTAGTGTATTATGTCACAAGAAAGGATGAATTAGTGGCAAAGAATATTCTACTGCATAGCATATAATATTCTTTGTTAGTGGTCAATGTTTGTAGACGAGGCTTTATGGATATATTGAGTAAAGAGGACGGACGTTCTTACCTCATCCAGCGTAATATCGGAAATATTGATTTTGGGCATGAGGCATGTTCCCAGGCGGATTGTGTTCCTTTTCTTTGTATAGCTCTGTATGAAAGTCCTCCACCCACTTTAAAATTGCTTCTTTGTTTGAAGTAACATGATCAATCCGCCTTATTATCTAGCATACAAATTCTCCTGGTGCTAGAAGAGAAATTTCTTCGAAGGACCTTCAAGCTTTTGTTGTTTCCAATAATATTTTATTTCTTTTGTTTTAAACATATATTTCTGGACTTTTGTTTTAAACATATATTCTGGACATTTCTGCTATCTATTATTAAATTTACTAACATGCCAAATACACTTCTTTCTAATTAATTGTTTGCTCCTAATGACTTAGCGAAGAAATCCACACTTGAGCCCGGAGATTCGGTACGGAAACCCGGAGAGGTGGTGTTGAGTACAAGTAAACCAAATTTGAAGTAAATACGTCAAACCTCAACATATTTACTTACAGGGACTTTCTCGATATTTTAGGACATTTTAATGAATACTTTCTTGCGAAAATAATATTTCAAATCGTTTCTGTGACGTGAAAGTAAAAGGAATGCATTTACGCCACTGCTGTGCTCTCGTTATAACGTTCACGCTCTTTTGACAGACTTCCGTACAAATATTTAAATGTTCCTCGTTTTTTGATATGCACCGACGACGACAACGCGCTTCAAAGAGATATTTATCTTCAAATTTTATAGCATTTTTACAATTTTACCTTATTTTCCATTCTATTATTGTAGAACGCAATAAAACTGAAGCATTTTATATCACATTTCGATGTCCGAAAAGTTTTATGGGATAAACGATGATAAACTAGGGGCTAGTGACTAGAGACCGAAACGGGAACAAAAACGTGTGAGCCTTTTGCTTATTCAGACCTGGACAAGTATTTCTCGTCTTTTTAATTTTATAACGGCATTCTAACATCGCCTCGCTTTTGATGTTGGCCAACGACTTTCTAACGACGTTGGGCCAACCATCTTACACTAATTTGGTGGATTAATTTAAAGTTGCTTATCTGTCTTCTTCAATGAAGAAGACGCGTTCTACTTATAATTTCTTTAAAATAAAATCATGCTATTGGAGTTTTTAATCCAACGGGGAAAATCACCAGAAACCGGATGTTCCCGTGACGCCATTTGTGTCTGTGCCTTTCAAGTGTATCCGCCATCTCAGCATGCGCCTTTTCTTAAATGTTTTTGTAAATGGTTTAGAATCAGACAAGGTCACGATCACCACTAAATAGTACCAACGTCCAACAAGGGTGTAACCTATCTGGGAGGGTCACCCCAGCTCAAGCTAAGCCCAGATGGTGGTGGTGCTGGGTAATTGCTTCGTAGCAGTGCCATTCCATTCCTTACAAGGGGGTTTGAGCATTCAAGCAACATTAAAAACTAGTAAAATATAGCTACACAAATCCCTACAATTAGAGTTTTGAAATATTTTTCCAAATTAAGTTCACTTACCTTCAACTTGTTTCTCCAATGGAAGTACCTCCTTTGTAATTACTGGAGCCAATGGGGTAGTGGAAGTTAATTTTATTACTTCAGGTGCCATTGGAACTAACCTGGAAATATCTGACGACTCCAATTCTGGTTTTCTGAAGAAGAAAAGATCAATGAAAGGTTAAATAATTTGTTGAATCTCGTACCTACAAAATGCTTTGTTCCATGATCAAATAATGTTACAGCGTTCCTGCCTAATTTTTTGGTATCAAGTGAGATAGAACAGTAACATATCATCCACGAAATTGGTCTGGTTCAGTGTCTATTAATATCATTGAGTGATTGGGTAAAATATGGTATTTAATAAATTGGCTAGCTTAAGTGAGCTTTAGTATTACTATTTAAAAAGAACTAGTAAACATTTTTTAAATAATGCTTTAAGTACGATATTTCACACTCAGTTTATGCGAACAATATCATTTACACTTTTCTAGGTTAACTTCTGATCATGTATGAATTTTCGTGAATTTTTGTGAAATTTAAAATTGGTTTAGCCAAACTTGCCATCAAAATCATAACTGATGAGAGCGTAAAATGAGTAATTGCCACTTTTTCCCTTTCAAGTCTCCATGAGAAGATGGGGTGCTTTCGGCACTTCAATAATCCTCTTTTTAGTGGGAATGTTGCTTGGAGAGCAGCAATGATGGTTTTATTCTCAAATCAGGGAAAACGGACTACACTCAGTCGAGAATAGTAGACCATCACATAAGGGAGATGTTGGAGACACCAATCTATATCCAATAGTAGGCTTACCAGGCGGGGAAATCCACGGAACCGGCTCTCCATCACCTAGTTGATAGGGTAGAGAGAGTTCTTGGCCGTGGAAAATACGCGCTGGAGGTTTTTCTAGATATCGAGGCCTGAGGGCGCCTAAAGAACAATAATAGCCTGAGGGGACACATCAAAGCCTGGAGGAGAGTGACTGATCAATGTCCGGAACTCTAAATGAGGGCGGCCATATACCAGAAACAGACGCGTAGCGGGAAGCGAATCGCAGTCGATGTCTGGTTATTGGGATCGTGAGGTACATGGACGGCTTTAAAACGAATAATGGTACTGAGACAGGTGTGTATGGTGAAACCATAGAGTCAGGACTGCTTTCGCCTTTGGGACTTATACAACCGAGATGTATGCTATCCTGAAATGCGGGTATGAGAACCTGTTAAGAACCTTCAGAGGGAAGAACATCTAAATCTGCTTGGACAGCAGAGCTGCTCTGTTAGCGTTAGCTCTTGAGTTGGTTCTAGTGGTTAAATGCAGGTACGTCTTGGGATCCACGGACAGGCATAATAGGGTTAGTCTTGTTTGGGTTTCGGGACACTCGAATATCTCGAGGAATGGGGAGGCTGCTCGTCTGGCACGTCAAAGTTCCGCAATGCGTCCATTGAAACCTGAGTCTATAAGAGGCATGTCCTACAGAACGGCCGCCGCCATCCTAAGGAACGCAATTATTGTGCGGGCGATCGATCTATGACGGACTCTTCCAAGAATGACACAGGATTGGTTCTGAAGAGGGAAGACATGAGACTTATGACAAGGCCCCTTACAGGGCACTTGCACCTGCTGCGGACCATGGAAGATCCAGAATGTAGATGATTCTTGAAAGACGAGGAATTGTCCACTCATGTACTTGCCGATTGTGGCACTGGTGGATTATGTGCAAGAGATCTTCCGTCCGCTTTTTTGAATTCATTTATCCAATTTATGTGATACGAAGGCAGGGCATGTGAAATTATTTTCAGTCGCCGTTCCTCCTTTCCAGAAATCTTTTTAAAAGTACATTTGAAATCCAGGTTTTGTCCAAAGCTCGGGATTTCTCCTGGATTTGATTTAGATGTAGATGATACTCTTGCGGCTTTCGTTTCAAAGATGGGCAATCCTGACGAATTAATCAAAGCATTAAAGAACCGCTTTCCTGCTATTATCGTCACGTAACAGCGTATACAGATAATTGAATTGAAGTATAGGGTAAC
>MU182550.1:198784-216113 GCA_016904865.1 Pissodes strobi | reverse complement strand
TTCTATAGGGTAGCACAAAAACGTTCGGATGGTTGTTAGTCGTGACACTATAATGACAGTAGATCTGATATACGATATGAGATGAACTACAGTCAGGTAAAGATGTATTGGATTGGAATATCAGGTATGAAAATGATATTAAAAACAAATCAATTAATTATCAGGACATCAGCAAAATAAATTCCCTACTCGAGATATCAGGTATGATAATTACAGTAAAAATAAATATCTCTAAAGAAAAGAAGGTAGAAAACAGGCATAGATATGATACCCGATAAAATATAACCTAAAACAATGTATCGGTCAACTCAATAAGCATGACCGGTAAGCGCATTAAACAAAGACGAGAAGTGTTGAAAATAGATAGATATAAACAGTAAATTCATTAAACAAAAGCTCTCAGCCACGGTAATAGGTACGATATACGATAATAGATATCCTGAGCTATTTAAAGGTAAGTTAGATAAGCAAAACGGCAAGATCAATAAATGAAAACGATAAAATAACGATAATATAAATGATATAGACAGCAAAGGCCTACAATCATTTAACTGTAATTCATTAATCCAAATGATATATAACAATAATATATACGATAACAAAAAGCAACCGACCTACAGTCGTTTAACGATAATTCATTAATCAAAATGATATATAACGATAATATATACGATAAAGAATGCAAACTACCTACAGTCGCTTAACGGAAATTCATTAATCAAGAGGATATATAACAATAATATCGATAATAAGAAGAGGTCGGTAATAAGAAACAGAGTAGATTTTACTTGCATCTAGTAGATAGATAGACTAGTGGAAGGCAGTTCTTCTTATGGAAGGTCTCACGGAAAGTCCCTAATTAAATTATAAATAATTTCACTTTTCAATATAGACTCATGCAACATGTAACAAACCATTTTTTCATAGGAATGGTAACCACACTAGTCGTTAAACATCTTTATCGGTATCAGACTATATGGCCGATAATTTCAGAAACTACACCTGGCAGTATGTTTGCCGATTAATTCCACTACAAAAGCAGACGATAATTAGGCCTAATGGTCAAAAATAACAATGACAATTTCAGATATCGTAAACCCGTCAACTTCTTACATCATACCCGCATAAACGCGCAGGAGACGAGGAGAGAAGGAACATCAATTCCACAACTGTCAAGAGGGCGCTCCAAAGGGATTCAACTTTCGAGCGACTCGGAACACCGGAAGTAAGGTGGCGAGAAGTAAGGTAGCGAGTGTATCGACAACACAAACCGACCAGTAAAAGGGAAAAATCGCACTACTGGATTTTGCAACATTTACAACGCTACAGTTTTCTAGACGGGTTGGATTCATGTCTAGAGATAATGGCAGCCAGTCCAAACGAGTAATATTACTCTCAATCTACAGCATTTTGAATAATCCTCAGATAGATGGGGGTGCAAGACTTTTGCCCGTATGGGTATTTAAATAGTATCCTAGATATATTTTCAAAAATTTCTCGTGAACTTTCATAGTCTAACCTTAATTATCCTAAACCCAAATTAACCTAATCAAAAATTGTTTTTTTGTTTTCCTAAAGTTATACATTTTGGAACGAATGCTAAATTTTGAAACGAGGCGCAGCCGAGTTTTAGAACGTACACGAGGGCCAAAATGAGACGTTACGATTCCATACCATGCAATGTTATTTCTACTACTATAAACAACATATTAAATTTAATAAGATTAATACCGTTCTTATTTTATCAAAAACATGACTAAATTATCATCTTAAAGTTCAATTGGTGCTATTTTTACAAATTCTAGATATGTGTGCGTGAAGTGCAGTGCGTATAAAGCATAGTAAGTAAAGTGGTACTTGTGTTAAAAGCACTAATTTACGCCTAAAAATACTAAAGACAGTTAGTACTCTACGCAGAGCCGTATATTTTCCATTATTGTCAGAACATTATTTGCTTAAAAAAATAATGTGTTTCATATGGAACCCACTTTACATTGCTCTCCATCCTATATTTCAATTTCAAATTTAACTATATGAAGCATAGAAAAAAAACTTAGGATATTGAGTCTAGTATTATAGATATCGCGAAAAATGTATCGAGTCGACACAAACTTTAAGATAATTATAATGAGTCTTATTCAATAAGGTGATTACATTATTTAAACCAATTTTTGTCAATTGCTGCTATTATCCGTTCATTATGAGCATATTTTCGTCATAAGAAGTTTATGTTCTGGACATCGATAAGATTGTCCTCGCCAATCATAAAATGACTACATCATCCATTCAACTTACACTAAACTAGTTGGTTACCCTTATCAAAACTACTAAATAATTATTATCACCCTATCCCAAGTTTGAACTTGAACTTGAAAAATATTATATAAACATACAAAACAAACTTATAAACAATTAAGCGATAACGAGCTTTAATTTGCAAAAGTCAGAAAAGTTTTTAATATAAATTTTCGAGAAGACCCTCAGTTCGGCAGACTTTGTCTCACACCATATGCGCTCATCCAGTGACCATAAGCTTATACAGGTGCTATCCCCTCTGGATGCCTGCAAATCGCACCTTAACTGGCAGATCCGATTCTGAAAAGGGAAACTGGTTAAATCCCCCAAACCGGGGGGATTTAACCAGTTTGGGGGACACTTGCGACAGATCTCCTGGGCGCTCCTTTTCAAGTAGCTAAGTCGAACCTAAAATAAATCAGTCGAAGTTCTAAGTTGAAAAAATCTCAAATTAAATCTGTGATGTGTCTAAACTATTCTAACTGCTAATCAAGTTAAACTATTGTTGTAGATATGTTTCATATTGTTGTAGAGGATTCATGTTGACCTTACAAAAATTTGCCTTTTACTCCACTTCATTTGTACGCTTTTTAGAAAATAGGGCCGCTTCAGGCTCCAGGGTATAAACAGCACAAGTGCTAGTTTAGTGACTCCAAAGAAGCTGAAAAACCTGAAAGAACTGGAAAACGGTCGACGTATCGAGGAACAGATCTGCCCCCGTTGTCAAGGACGAAAAATCTAATCTAAATCAATTTTCATTTCAGGGGGCAGATTTGTTCCTCGACGTATCAAGGACCGTTTTCCAGTTCTTTTAGGTTTTTCAGCTTCGTTGGGGTAACTAAACTAGCACTTGTGCTATTTACAGCCTGGGGCCAGATACGACGAGGCCCTATTTTCCAAAAAGCCTACAAATGTAGTGGAGTAGAATGCAAACATTTGTAAGATAAATAAGTTAAACTAGCCTAACATTAAATCGAACGAAAAATGCTAAAATAATACTTACATTAAATAACCAGTATTAACCATACATAAGACACAATATCTCTTAAATGCATTGTTATACACAGACCAAGGTTCATAAACAATTGAAATATACCTCAAACGAAAAGACATGCGCATTATAATCTTCAAGTAGAGTGTAAATTCATTATGTTTTTGTTAATAGACTTGCTATTGTTTGTGCCGATGTGCATTCGTACTGGCGTAAACCGAACCTATCCACGACCAGACCAATTGTCTAGCCGAATACCTTCACGAAGAACAGGAAGTTGTGACCTGTTGTTGTGACTAGTTTTGTTTGAATTACTGTATTGCCGATAAAAATGATCGTTTTACTTTAATTTTATCGTTTACTAACCAGATTATCCACTCCCTTCAATTAGTAACGATCTATCCTGTTTATATAAGGCGCATAATTACGATCAAATATGTAATAAAAACGGTAATAGCAAATAGTTAATCAATCGTTATAAAAATCGAACTGAACATACCATTCCTACGCTGACTAAAAATGTTAAGTATGTCGAGTTGGTGATTTGTCCATGTTTGTTTGTTTATATATGTATATTTAAAAAACGTTATAAAATGCGATCTGTACATACAATTCCTATCATGACAAAAATGGATATAGATCGAACATTACTACTCCCCATTCTGTGGAATATTTAAATAAATCACAATTTTTTTTTATAAAGTATTAACAGAGATTGTTATCAATTACGTAATTTTAAAAATTTTCTTTGTCAAATAAATAGAGTGCCAAAACTATGTTCCTCGAGTTTATTAAATTATGAGTGTATTTAGGGTAACTACTTTCAACTTGGATTAGTCACTTTAATCGCTCGTTAAATCAATCACTGTCTTTCTGGAATGTGAATGTGCCAATGTCAGCATGACATTAACGAATGCCTAATATTCAAAACACTGATTAATTTATCAGTGTATAATCGGAGTTCAAAGTAGTGACCCTTATTCATTCCTTATTGAAAAAGTAGCCCCAAAAGGATGAAGATATAAACTATTCTAAAATTGAATTAGTTTTATTCAACTTTTTAGATTGCAATAGTTTTTCTCTGACGGAATTTTTCGCGACATGCAGGGTGGAAAAATATAACACAAATATTTATTATAGGCCTTGTAAATACACTCAATTAAATACGTTTTACATGATCTAACAGCAAGATCGGTATTTTTATTGACAAAATTAAGGTTTATTATTATAAGCCATAATTAAAACGAAATATAAGGTCGCTAAATTTTAAAAATGAGAAGACACATTTTAGTAGTTTGATCATTCACATTTTTTCATATTGTCCTTATCATGCTATCAATACCATTCTCACAAAACTCTGTAAATTGAGGTTCATGTTCATTTTTTCATAATTCAGGCAGCTTTAGAGGTAAGCTAAGCTTGTTTAAGAGCAATAAATTAATCTCAAGTAGGATAGTTTTATATCATTATTGTTTTTGATGTTTAAAAAACAACAACAGTGTCCTGGTTAACTGTATTGAAGATCTCACCTCGGTTAATCATCCCTAGCCACAAAATAAACGTCAGTCTTAGTCTGTAACTAAAAAGTCATTTTAAACAAAACTTAGACAAACGTCTTCAATATTTGGAAAAAAATGCTTAATACTGTCGAAATACATTTAAAAATTATTGTCCCCGCAGACTTCTTCATCTTCATTATCTGGAATCTGGAAATGGTGAGAGGGTGGCTTTGAAAGGCCACGGCACTTAGGCCCCATTGAACTCCCTGTGAATCCTCCCTAGGTCAACCAATCTGTCTAGGCCATCGCCCAGCCTAGTGTTGTAAAAAAGGCGGCCATGTTGCCCGAGGACGCTGTTCTGAGAAAAGCCATGGTTGGCCATAGTTCTCTCAAAATCGATTGTATTTGCAATCGCAGAGCAGATGCTCTACTCTTTCGTCCTCCTGTTCACGACCTCTGCATAGAGGTGTCTCGCATAATCTCATTATGTAGAAATGTTTTGATAGCTGGCAGTGTCCAGTCAGAATATCCGCCATAAGTCGTAGGTTCTTCCTTGACATACCCAGGTATGTATTTGCAGCAGACTCATTAAGGTAGCTTAGTCGCTCCCTGGCCAATGAACAGTTAGTTGCTTCGTCCCACCTTGCCCTAAGGTCTTCATATGTATCAACCACGCGATAGGTAGTTTAGCTCCCATAATGTTTGAACCGGCTGCCTTTCTAGCGAATTTATCCGTTAATTTGTTACCTTCGCACTGTGCATCTCCTTTAACCCATCACAAAGAAATTCTGTTTTTGCGGGCGACATCCTCCAGTGAATTGTGGCATTCTAGTATTGACCTGGCTGTAAGTTTATGACTTTTCAGAGCCAGTAGTGCTTGTCTACCGTCTGTGTAGATTTAGTATATTGCCCTCAGTATTCCTGTGAACAATCGCTTTTGCGGCTATGAATATAGCAGCAAGTTCAGACTGAACTATGTTTGCGTGTTCCTCCATAGACCATTTGAGTTCAATTCGCAAGCTTCGGGAGAGTAAATTCCACAGCCTGCTCCATCCTAGCTTTTTGAACCATTCACGAAAATCTTAACCACACCTTCGGTTATAGGCTCATTTGTTTTTATTTGCACATCATAATATAGTTTGTCGAAGACAAACTTGGAATGTATGCTGTCAGCGCTGGCCTGCAGTAGTGGCTGTCTTCCGACTGCCCCTTCTCACAGGTGGCGTCTAGTCTCCACATTCTACGCTAGGTTGCGCACCAACGACTCTGAGCCTTAGCAAAGTAGTCCGAGCTACCTCCTCTAGATAAATATCTACTTTACTTCCATGGCACTGGGTGGGGTTGTTCTTATAGTTCCCGTTATTGTTAGGCAGGCAGTTCTCTGTACCTGACTAATCTTAAGCATTGATGTTTTTTGTTGACTCTTGGGCCACCAAACTACGGATCCATTACCAATCAAGGGTTGCATGATAACAGTTTAAATACACCCTGGGTCTTATCCCCCAGGTTTTTCCCACGGTGTTGCGGCACTGTTCATAAGAAATCTATGAATTGTTTAGTTTTTGGTTTAAATGAAGATTCCAAGTCAATTGACTCCAAGGTATTTTTAGGACGCAAAATTTAGTTGCCTTTTTTCTGGTGAAGAGCACTATCTCTGTCTTCCTGGGGTTCATCTCCATTAATCAGATTTCTAAATTCGAAATAAAATGACACTTTCACTTATTTAGTATATTTTGTGGCCTCTATTTGGAACCTATTTTTATTAGTGCGTATTTTTTGACTTGTTCATCTGCTAATGACAGTGCTATTCATAGACGCAAACTATATGTTACTGAGCTTGATTTTCCCTTACGTTAATGTTGATTAATCGGTAAATAATTGCATTTTGCTAATTTTCAATATGTTGAGGTTAGATCTGATTAAAATGCCGCCACCATACACAGCGCGGCAAATTTTGTATCAAAATCAGACCTTCGTTAATCTCACTTCCGCTAACAAGCCGTGTTAACGGACGCGAGAAGAAGTTAATGGTGGTAAGATTTTTGCGTGATATTTAAAATATTGCTTATTTATTCTAAAGTACAGATGGCAAAACTAATGATAAAATATGCAATACAGAAAAACAAAATTAATTCTGACACATGTATGTGTTATTGTGACATTTGACATATGTCATGTTTGAAAGGAAAGTGACATTGCGAGTGGGTGAAATGTTGACAGGTGATGGTGACAGGTAATTGTAGGATGATAAATTATAAAAGACGACTATTCTACGGTAATATTAAGGCAATGCGAAAACCATTAAGAAGTTATAAATGATGGCGATCAGTTAAAAAGCACTTAATTTAAACTTTTTCGAAAAATATTGACAGCTGTCTATTTCCGATTTTTTTAAAGTTAAAATACACAAAATTGCAAATATCTCACAAACGGTAAGATATTTCGATTTTTTTTAGGATCAAAAAAGTTATGTCTTGGTGTGCTCTACAAATAAGTCTTGTGAGCTTTTCCACTCAAAGCAGCCCCTGAATTTTAATGAATTTTTTAATGTGTGCTGTCCAAAAAACTGATTTGGCCCTGCACCGATTTTGGATTTATATATCATAAGTCAGCTCGATATGTTGAAATCTGCAACCTGTACGTAGTACCAAAAAATCAGCCCAAACACACAGACGTCCAGAAAAAAAAATCGACCTTGAATCGATTGCTATATGTCCGGAAGCGATCCAACGACTTAGTTCGAAAAATTACGTCTTTTATAACAAGTGGATAGGCTGGTCAACCAACTAAACAAAAACTTAAATGCTCAAAGATATTGTTCAGCTGCTTTCCTCGATATATCCCAAGCTAAAGAGACTTCTACCTAATCCCTACTTCCAGCTGTTACAATCCTATCTGGCACAGAGACACTTCTTGGTGAAACAAGCAGGTGAATATACTGAGATGCATGTTATATATTCAAAGCAGCACCCTCGGCCCAACCCTATACTTCATACATACACAGCAGACTTGCCAACAAGAAGAATAAGTACAGTGGCAACATATGCTAATGACACTGCCACGGTAGAATTAATGAATGTGACACTGCTATTCTGGTCAGCCTCAAGAAACCTCCAAATAAACCATAATAAAATTCAGCACTGGCTAAAAACATGGAGCATCAAAGCTAATGAAACAACCTAGTTCATACATGTGATTTTTCAACTCGCAGAGATACGTGTCCTTCTGTGAAACTTTCGCTAATCACATACGCTAAATATCTTGGTATGCACTTAGATTGACGCGTCAGTTGGAAAAAAAATATATATTCACTAAACGTAAGCAGCTAGGACTTAAGACTTAGCCAAATGTATTGGCTCATTGGTCGAAAATCAAAATTCTCCTTGGACAATAAGGTATTCCTATAGTCCATTCTAAGCCCGTTTGTACATATGGAATCTAACTCTGGGGAACTGCAAGTGACTCCGACACGAACAAGGTTCCAAAACAAAGTGTTATGTGCCGTACTATGCGCCCAATGAAGTGTTTCAGCATGACATCTCCTCTGCCAAGCCATATATCGATTTGGTGCGAAGTACACTAAATAATGCCAGTTAAAGCGTAATGGGTATCTATTAAATTTGCGTTAATGCGTGATGTCAGTGAAATGCATAGGCTGAAGGGATTACTGCCATCTGATCTGACTACAGGACCCAGATAAGTTCAGACTTAAGACCATATAGACAAATAAATTCTAGATGTAAGATTTAGATGATATTTATAGGAGATCCACTCACTGGAGTGATACTCTCATGCCATTCTCTATAGTCATTACAAACGCTTATTGCCCACTGAGCAGATTGCAGGTCTCTCTACTCTAGGAGTTATATATATATAAATGGCAAAGAAATGAAATTTGACATAATGTAACACACAGCGTTCTTAATTAAACATAATATTATTAAATCTCTTCTGTATTCATGTAGCATAAAGCTTCTTAACAAAAAGCTTTTACTAGGAACTTTTCTTTCAATTCCTTATACCTACCTACTGGTAATTATATTTTATTAAATGTCGTCGCGAAATTTGTACGCGAAATATAATTAATATCAAAGTTCATCATAAATTTCCTGGAAAAGCGTTACAAAAGGGATTTTACCCGCCTACTGGGAGAGCTTGGAAAAAGACTAAGTAGTGACATTTTATAGAATATTCTCCTCTTTAATGGTCGATCATTTTTTAAGAAGATAAATCAGGTAACACATTAGAAAAAGGTTCATGTTCTCAGGCTTAACTAACCTGAATTTCTTAACCACAAACTGGAATTAAATAAGAACTTTTGCAAATGTACTTTATGAAATTTCAATGCACCTGAAAGGTCTAGTTTTCAGCACTAGATGCACAATATACTATTACGTTACAAGTTCGGGAAGTGACTAGGAATTTTAAATATTTGGAACTTGTAAACAAGTGCTGTAGTAATAATTACACGGTCATGTATCGTACAGCGTTTTCTTTCATACTGTTTTATTAAAAAATAAGCGTCTAATGATTTTTCTTTGTAATTACCTACTTGTATGTAGTTGTCAGCATAGTGTGGACACAACTTGTCACATCACCTTTGAATTTGTTGCTTAGTAACGCTCGAGAATCCACAGTGGCAAAGGAAGGATCTGAAAGAGAGCTGACCACCTCAAAAGGAGACAACACCTACACAGAGGCTAAGGAGAAAAGCTTAAAACTGTTTTTGAACCACATTTTCCGGCCTCATAGTAAGACACGAAAGCCATTAAGGCTGGATGCTAGTGAGGGACATAGCAACACCCGCAAGATCAGGTGGAATACAGATCAATCACAACTGTCCAAATTACCGGGGCCGGATGGAATTTATCCTGTACTATTACAAAAATGGGCGGATATATTAATACCTAATATTCGTCATTTATGTCGCGGACCAATGACCGCTGCTCGTTCCCAACGGGAGCGAGGAAATCAGATTGCTGTCATCAATGAGGATATGAACGCCATCGTGGAATGGGGTGAGAAAAACAGTTTAACGCAGGAAAAATTCCAAGCCAGCAAACACCGCAGGAACTGACTTATCAATGATACGAGAAACGCTCAAACTGGCCTCATTCATAAGCTTGCTGGGCATCAAGGTAGAAAACGACACGTCACTAAAATCACCAAGGCAGCATCACAAAAGCTAGGAGCGCTCTATAGATCAAAAAAGTTGTACACCTCTTCAGCTCTTACTGCTCTATAAGGCCTAGATAAGACCATCTCTGGAATACTGTTCCCATGTGTGGAGCTCGGCACCCAAACACTTGTTCAAGATATTAGATTCCATACGAAGGAGAGCAGTCCGTCTTGTGAATGACCCAGAGTGACTAGCCTCGAACATCGAAGAAAAATGGCGGACCTATCTCTTTAATATGGATACTACTACCGAAGGTGCTCTAACGAGCTGGCACTTATGATTCTGGTGAGAGTTGTGACAAACAGAAACACCCGTCAGACACAAGCTGGTCATCAACATATGATTCAGTTACGAAAACCTAGGACGTCGCTGTTTTTATTCCTTTGTCTGGAGCACTGCCTCGCTCTGAAATGGACTTCCAAGTAACATCTTTTCAGAAAATTACAATCTACAGCGCTTCAAGCCCAACGTCTACCGTCTTCTCCGCACACGCACCGCTCGTAGGTATAGGGTTTTTTTTTATATGCGAGTGCCGAATATAAAAAAACACACTTATGTAAAATTTACAAATGCTGTTTATCCTGGAGATTTATGCCAAGTGTGTGGACAAAGGTGAAGGTTATATCCTTTCCAAAAGTAGGCAGAATATCGAACTATGTATGTTAAAAAGCCTACAAAGGCAGACGATTAAGATGTTTCCATTGAGTGAACGTCAATATGCATATCAATCAGGTAGATCGATGGACTTAGCACTAGACGATCTCAACAGGTTACTTTCAGAATCAATAGAGAACCACTTTTCTAGTTATAGAAAGGACATTTAATCATGCTGCAACCTTTTCCATTAAGAGAGCGCTGGAGAGAAGACTGGTGCCAGCCACTAAATGTCGGTGGAGTATAGGCATGCCTGGAAAATACAATAATAATATCATCCTGGTGGGAAGCCACCATTTTAACTAAAGTAGGTAGACGATGTAAGAAGGAATTTTATTTCCTTGTTAGAGGCTATCCTGGTAGATAATCTGCATCAAACACTATCTGCGGAAGGTTTTCTGTGACTAGGATACGTAGATTATATAGCGATATTGGTGCGAGGAAAATTAACCGGCCCACTCTTAGAGACAAGTCAAAGAGCTCTCAATATTGTCTAACTGGTGTCAGCGCAAACAGCGCTCAGCCTGTTCACAGGAAACAATAGTGCTTCTCTTCACACCAAGGAGAGTCCTAGGCCACAGAGAATCAACAGCGAAACAATTCCCCATTTCACAGAAGTGATATTATTAGGAATCATTTTTGATAAGATGACATGGAATTTGCACATTCAAAAGGTTACACAGAAGGCTACGATAGCATTAGGCAGAAGTAGAAGAATGTGTGGGAAAAACTGTGGTTTAAGCCCTATAAGCAAGAGTTTTAACGCCGACAACGAAAAACTGCTGATGAAGATCAAGGCAAAATTCGTGTTGGGCATGCCTACAGATTATACCACTTCAACATACATGTTGAGAGAGAATTTAAAAATCATAATACTAGAAAGAAATTACTGGAAAAAAGGCACACCAATAATGGCAGGGCTTGTCTGGTATACTGACGGTTTGAAGACGGATCAAGGTGTAGGAACGGATATCTATGAACAAGGATGAGAGCAAGCCTTCTATATATATATATGGGAAATTTAGCCTCAGTGGTTCAATGGAAGTAAAGGACATAGAACACTGCGCGAAGGAAATGTAAAACAGGAAAACCACCAATAAGACGGTGGTAATTTACTCCGTTTACCAGGCAGAATTAAAGGCAATCAAGGCGAACTGAGGATGGGAGCAAGTCTTCCAATATCTATGGAAAATCTACCCACGGCATTTCAGCGGACGTAACGGATATAGAACAGTGCGCGAAGGAAATGTCGAACAGGAAAATCACCAATAAGACGGTGGCAATTTAGTTCAATTACCAGACAGCAATAAGGGCAATCAAGGCCAACAGTACAACATCTAAACAGGGACGTCTTAAGGCATGGGCCGGCTGGGCCCTGGCCCAGGGCCTCCGGCGCCAAAGGGGCCTCGCTAAGCCTACGCCTCATTAAAAAAAAATTATGGGAAAAAAATATGTATAAAAAAGTAGCGTGTAGCGAAAAAGTTTAACTAAACAATATTTCTATTCATCTATTATCAGTTCAATTTAATAGGACCAGGAGGGACAAATTCGGCTGTCGTTTAATTAACAAAAAATAGTCGGCGTCGGCACATTGTCAACGACAAAGAGGTGTTGGTGTTTTGTCTCGGCTGGCCATCTTTATTTATTTATCACATGTTCTATTAAACCTGCTCAGCTAGCTGGACTGTTTGATTTGATGCGTTTACTTTTGCTTAATTTACATTCAGTACATAGTTTTAATTGCAAGTGTTCTTAATAAAAAAAAAATTGTGTAGGTCATAGGTGTAGCAAAAGAAGCGAAGGTACATTGTTTTAAGGTACCTAATCAATAAATACATTACATAGGGTAGGAGCGCCTAAAAGTCAGTGGCGGCTCGCGGCATTGAAAAGAGGGGAAGAGCTACCGATACCGACAGAAGGAACAGCGCCGGCGAAAAATTTTCGGAGTCCACGCCCAAACTGCCAAAATTATTTAATAATTATTACGGGTATTTTTTAGGTAAAGCATCAAAAAATAAAATATATTCATATTGTATTAGCAACAAAATGATTTGTTGCTAATACAAATCACATGTCTACGAAAAACACACTAAAACTAGAATATATAGAAAATATCTCTTGTATAATACTATAATGGATCAACCGTGGAATGTAAAAAAAAATAATTCCAAGAATTCACGGCGGAATGTCCTTTAATAAACTCGCAATAAACGAAACAACGTGCTTTCGCGTTGATCTGAGAATGGAAGTGCTACACGACAGCTCTTCCAATCATTGCAAACCAAACAAATGTACGACCATTACGACGTCATCGTTGTCATGGCAACCAACTAGTTGCGCTTATACTTTTGATGACTCGACGGCTCTCGAGCGATGCCTCTTCCTTAAAGGTCTACACAAATGATAATGAGATTGTCACTGCTATCGGCGCGTACGCGAAAATAAATAGACATTTTCATGTGGGTTCACCTCTGTTCTATTCGATAGTGGTGTTAACGGGTAATGTGCAGGTAGCGAGATTCTTGTTCTTGTTTGATGAAGCTTTGATTTTAATATTTGAAAATAATTGAATTATTAGTTATTAGGGGGGTAACGGGAAACAGATTATTCCTAAACACTAAGAAAATTTTTTCATTGAATCTTAAAATATATTATTTTACTGATGAATGAATTAATTGTATTTTTTTAAATTACATTTTCTTGAGGAAGTGGCACTTCCCCTACTTCCGCTGAATAGCCGCCACTGCTAAAAGTACCTACTACGCGTTCCCTAAGAGTACGCAGCCCTTGAATCACCCATAATAATAACACTGCGGGATGAAACAATATGGCATATGGCGTCTAGTTGTTGTATGCCCAGTGAATTTGATTTTTAGTTGGATTCCGGATTACAAAGATAGTCACAAATATTGTAAAGTACGCTATTTTGATATAATATATAATCATGGGTACTTAAGGTTTTTATATGGTACGAAAACTTTTATTGGCAAATATCTATTGGCAGTTAAATACAACGTTTATTAAGCTACAAGCAGATTCCCATAAAAAATAGATTTTGCTAGACGAAACTTATGGTCGCTTAAAAGTTCCGAGAAAATAAGTTTAGCTTCAAGAGGACTTCCTTTTAGAGGAGAAAATAAAAATATAGGTTCAGTTAAAAACGGAAATTATTTAGGAACATTGGAATTGCTTAGTCAATTTGATCCATTTTTGGATCAGCACATAAAGAAGTATGGTAATGCTGGAAAATGTAGCCCTTCGTATTTATCAGCTATAATTTGTGAGGAAATTATTCAATTAATGGGATCGAAAGTCTTGGCGACTATCGTCACTGAAGTACAGAAAGCCAAGTATTATTCTGTTTCTGTTTATTCTACACTGGATGTGACACAAGCCGATCAACTAACATTTATTTTACGATATGTCAAAAATGCTCTACTCATTGAACGATTTTTACAATTTATTCATATTCATGGTCATACAGCAGAGTATCGGGCAGATGTTGTCGTCTCATTTTTAGAATAAACCAAAATTTTGCTAGATGACTGTCGTGGTCAGTCATACGACAATGCGTTGAATATGTCAGGTCAGTATTCAGGACTGCAAACTCGACTTAAACAAAAAAAATAAATATGCTATGTACGCAGGACATTCTTTAAATTTAATTGGCGTCCAAGCCGTAGAATGCAACTTGAATGTCACAATTCACTTTGACTTTTTGCTATTTATTCATATGTAGTTTTTGAAGGAGATAAAACATGGTCGGAGACAGATACCTTTAACGAAAAGATAATAATTGTAATATTTATTTGAAGAACAATTCCAATATTAATTTATGCTTTTGGTTTTACATTAAGTGTGCCCGGGTTTCCTAAAAAATTCAAGTTCTGCAAAAGTTATGACCTTGTCCTTGTGTTGACAATGACCTTGAAATTTACGGAAATTTTCGCCTGCGGCGCATGTAATGTGACGATGGTGTGGAGCGAGCCCAGGGGGGCGTAGACAAGGGGGCCTCCTCCTACATCTAGGCCCAGGGCCTCAAGAAGTCTTAAGCCGTCCCTGCATCTAAACCGGTAGAGAGTTGCTGTAAGGGGTATTGAACGACTTAGGTAGTCAGAATGAAGTAACTCTAGCTTGAGTTTTGGGGCACGAAGGCCACTGAGGTAATAAAACAGTCGAAGAAATAGTCAAAGCATGCTCATCCGGTTCTTTGTTGGGGCCAGAACTTTTTTGTGGAGTCGCCAGGAGTACTATTAAGGCATCCTTTACAAAACAGGTAGCAATGGAGTTTTAGGAATGGTGAAATGCCCAACTAGGTTAGAGACAAGCTAACGAATTCATTAAGAGTTCCTCAGCAAAGCTCACAGATGACGTACTGAGCTACAATAGAAAGCCTGTCAGATGGGTCTGATAGATGAAACTCTATGCAGGTTCTGCCAAGAAGAAGAGGAAATGCTACCTACACTGAGATGTCATTATCAAGGCTATGGGGTATAATCAGATATACAACACTAGATGAGGTGCTCTAAAAACAGAGAGAGCCATAATGATCTTACAAGTTTGCAGTTGTGGACATGCCGTTCTGGAAAACTTCCACTACTACTAGACCAATGGAATGGAATGGAAAATATGTCATCTCCCGGACTCAAATTGATGGCGTAATGTAGTATATTTCGGACAGTATAAAATAAAATTTATTTACTTTACTCAAATAAAGTAACCATATCGTTTATTAAAATTTATTGACGTTAATTTTATTGAACAAAATAAATGCGTCAACAAGGCAATGGTTTTCATAGATAACTGACAGCTTTCCTTTTAAATTAAAATTATTATGCATACATTTTTATTAGCTTTTCATTTTAGTTTCTTGCTTTAAATAGTATCAAATAAAGCTTGTACGTCACATGTCCGGTAAACCATTACAATACTTGTTTTGAAATTTCAAACTGGGCAGCCTGCTCGTAGTACAAACGTAAATAAATATTAGTTAACTTTACGAGATGGTGAACATCGAGAAGGATTTCCAAGCTGATCATATTTTCCATATTGTTTTCAAAAATATAGATTTGCTTTATTAATAATTTAGTAGTTACAATTAAATTAGTTTAAAATCGTTATGGGCAGTCTACTCGTAGTATAAACGTAAATAAATATTACTTAACTTTACGAGTTGGTGAACATCGAGAAGGGTTTTTAAGATGATCATATTTTCCACATTGTTATCAAAAAAATAGATTTGCTTTATTAATAATTTAGTAGTTAAATTAAATTAGTTTAAAATCGTTATAGTGCAGGCTCCAATGGGTTCCTCGTTTGCAAAATCTGCAGACCGCAATCTGTTTTGTGATTTGTGTATCTGAGACCTTTGTCTGTATAAAAACGCATGTTGCCGCGCGCGCGCATGGTGCGATTGCCGTTTCGCCCCCCCCCACTATTTTTACTTCCGGCATAAACTAGCAACGTTAGGTTGCCGAGGAATGTGGTATCGCATCAAAAATAATTCATAACATCTGACGACTGATTTGGGTTCTTAAGACAGTACCTTATCATCGGAAATAAAGTCCCCAAAAATCCCCGCATTGGAAAATTTAAAAGAGCCAATGGAGATATTACAATTTTAATGTAAACTACTAGAAAGTGAAATTGGCGTTCACGGCTCCAAGGGGTCATCTGATCATGGTTCAAACGTATTTTTTTTAAGAAAAAGTAATTTTTCAACCCGGAAATGATAATTTTTCCCACTCGGGAAAAATTCTCCGGAAATGGCTAAAAAAACTGAGCAAAATTGGCTTATCTGATCAGTTTTCATGCTGACGCGCATCTTGTGTCCGTGTGCGTGTGAAGGCACGTGCACTGGCCTTTGTGCGAAGGTGCGCGTGCGGTTTTAAAGGAAATGAAAATGGGATAATTGAGTTGTTTAAAGAGAAATAAGGGCACATCAGCCCTTGAAAATATTTAATCAGTATAAATATTCATATGAAATATAGCAGTACCACTTAATATTTAAAAGATATGTGGACATACATTTTCCTGAAACAGTAGTATAAAAGCATGTATGTACAGTTAGATCAGTATGGTTAGAAGTACCATGACTTGGCAATTTCACAAATAATTATGAACTAAAAAAAATTAAATTACTCTAAACGCCATCTGGGTCGTCGGGGACTTCTTCATTATGAAGCAATTCTGCATGAACACTCTCCACTACTGTGTTCAATCCTCTCGGACCGGTATGCGGCATCCACATAAATTTCTACATCTGGACTTCCACGCACACTTAATTAAGCCCAAGAGACTCGACAGGGCAAGCGCACAAGCCGCGCTGGGTTGTCCAGTTTTCTCCAGCCGTTCTTAGTTGCGTCCAGCTTTGTTCCTGTCCCAAGCCATTCTTGAACTTAAAAAATATCAACCTAATTAATATTTTACTAATGCAGAATGCTTTACCCTTTTATTTTTCTTCAAATTACCTGCCGGTGCACGCGCAATGAATGTTGTCGAGCAGCTGCAGGGGGCAAAGTTTTCAGCTGCAAGTCAGCATCTAGCTTTTGCGTGGCGGCTACACTTGTTGTAGAGGGTGTAGCAAAGGTCATCTAGGGTGGCATATTTCGCTCCTCTGTATAAAACAAGAAGCAATTTCTTACCGCAGGAGACGATCCTCTCTAAATCTGCTCCGGGCTTATTAAAAACTCCAACTTCGTTGCCCTGGAG
>MU182550.1:167455-186993 GCA_016904865.1 Pissodes strobi | reverse complement strand
ATTATGTTAATAACAATATGAAAATGTATACACATGTTAGGCCATCACATATTAATTATCAATGAAAATAGGAGAAATATTTATGCAAATTATGTTAATAACAATATCAAAATATATACACATGTTATGCCATCGAAATGAATTATCAATGCAAATAGAAGAAATATTTGTGCAAATTATGTTAATAACAATATCAAAAGTTTCATTTTACCGACTTGTAATGACATAATATTGCAACACAGAAGCAAAACAATTCACCAAAATAAACCGTACACCCCGCTGGCTTCTGACTCTCTATTTTTCGTTCTCGAGCAATACCTTTCGGATCTCCTCCAAAAAACCTCGCAAAAACTCGACTTCAATTTATGACTTGTTTTTATCTTTAACATGTATAAGGGGTGTCTCAAAATATACACATATTGTCTCAAAAATTAATGTATCAGGTCTAATGAAATAGTATTTTAAAGATGTGGGTTATCTCAGTATACATGTCAAAAGTGGTAATTTGCAGGAACATGACTTGGATTTAAATGAACTAAATGGCGTCTACCACAAGAAGAAGACAGGAAAGTGAGGAAAGAGAACCATCTCTGAACCTTTCATATTTAGATTTCTCTTCTCATACATCTGATTTGACAAGGTACAATCAGAATCCAGTAATTTTCAAAATATTTACATATTAAATGTGAGTTCTGAAAAATTTTAAATTAAAGACTATGTAATGATACCACATGATGGTGAAATTTATCCTGGGCAAATATTGGATATGAAAGACACGTTTTTAGTAAGATGCATGGAAAAATCTGGCAAGCACTGCAAATGATAATTTGTGGTACTTAGGAAAGGATGTGGTAAAGAGGATTAGTTGAAGTGCAATTATCCCTGTCACTAACAGAGGCATTTGTCAAATTAATGATATCCTGTTAAGTGCAAAAATTGTTTCATCTGCCTAAATCGATTATTTAAATTTACTTGTATCTGCTTAAAACCATATTTTTGTAGTATTTAAGTTTAAGTTCTTTTTTTTTTCACCTTTTAAATAGGATGTAAGACAAATTTATAAGTTGTATTTTACTTTTGTAACTAAACACAAAGTCTGTTTTATAACTAAATAAATAAACCTATATTTTCTTAATTTATGTAATATATTTTTTTGAATAACCCATACCACTTACCTGTGGTATCCTTAAAAGTTATGCAGTAGCCATTTTATGAGCTTGTATAACTTTGCACCATACCAAAGCTATGTTAAAATTAATGTTCGGGCGTTTAAAGTGGTTCAAAGTAACATACAGCAATACAATTCCCCAAAATAATGCTTTTAAATTGAAAAAATAAATCTGGATCAAAGTTTCCCCTATGCTGAATATAACATTGACCCACCTAAAATACAAGAATTTTTATAAGAAGACTTCATCTAAATGTAAGCTAAAATTTGTTAGAAATATGCCGTATTAATACTGTTTCTGAGCTTTTCTACACTAAATGGCTGAAATACATCACAATAACCAAAATACCATCTAAAAACTGGCAGACTTGGTTCAGAGTTTCAGAGTTACCCTAAATGACTGCATTTTAAAAGATTTAAACATTTTTTTAGTCTCGAACTCAACCCTTCCTGCTGCTGATTCCGGTTTAATGAACTGGTCATCAAAAACATCGACAATAGCAATTTTCCTGGCTAGTGCAGAAATTTGCACTTTTCCGCACGCGACTGCAGACTTTCCACGAACAATATTTTTTCCAGAAGCACATGCATAATTTTTAATTGAGAAAGCAGGTGCTGTGCTGTTAAGCCTGACATTTTTATTGGTTTCTAAGATACTAAACAATATTAGAAACAATTTTTGAAGACAAAGTAAAAAAATCAAAATTATTTTAATTTAAGTTATAGAAAGTAGTGAAGAAAACTACGAAAATTCCTAACAAGATACGAGTAGGAATTTAATGTATTAAACCAGTTGTGCGAAAAACTAAATGTCTGAGAATTTAAAGAAGAAGTATTTTTAATACGAAAAAACGTTTTTCTTAAATATATTCATGGCAAATGCATTATGGAATGCGTTGATATTAATGATTGGTAAAATACCTTCAAAAATTGCTGCGTTTCTGCGTCTACCAAATACTTAAGCGTGCGAAAAGTAGCAACTTTCCACAGGCTTGTAGAAAAGGCAAATTACAGTCCCGTTTTAAACTTTTTTTGAATGCTGTTTGCGGATTTATAATAAACATAGCACTGCACTGTCTTCCCATTGAACGGATGTTTTCATTTGTTGAGATCGTTAAAGATTCAAGAAGACGTTCACTGGCACACAATAATATTTTGAGGTTTCGGTACTACTTAACCTGTTAAGTAGTTTCTATAAAATCTTAATAAATACGTTTAAGTATCATAAAATGAAGATTATCTCTATTAGGTAATAGATATGTTAATCATTAAGTGTTTCGAAATATTACATATTTCGTTAACCTATCGTTTATTCTTGTATTTATTTAACATTTTCAGAAATCGACTCTTATGCAAATATACTTGGATACAAGGGTGTCGAAAGGGGGGGGGGGGCAAGGGGGAATTAACCCACCCTAAGCACTAGAAGATATCTATTATATAAACCTAACAAACATTTAAAAATTTCTGTTCGACTTTGGTTTTAGTGCCAAAATTTCGGATTGCCACCTAGCTCACAAGCTGGCGAGGCCCTTGCTTGGATACTGTTAAACATTACTTAAAGTTTTCAGCTTACTACAAGTACTTAAAGCTGGACTTAAAGCATCTACTTCAAATACAGAAGAACCGGACATTTTTCGAATACTACAAATACTTTGAATTTGTGCATTACTGTAATTACCTAACGAATGCGGCTTCCTGAGTCGACAAGTTTAAGTTGGTTTTATTAAAACAAATGTGGACCAATTTCATACAAATTGAAAGGAAGTGCTAACAAATAAAAGTTGGGCCCTGAATAAAATTACAATATAGATGAGACTACAGTGCACAAGGCTAGAAAAATTATATCCGTAAAGGGAGAGAAGCGGGCAATCTGTTACACGCGCTATGTTAAAAGTTGTATCCAAGTGGGTGGATGACTCGAAAGAACTTTGATCTATTTTTTTAAGCATCTAATTAGATTTAGTAGCACATCAAGAGAAAATCGGATATTAGTGTTTCTTGGTAACCAATATTGTCATATTACTCTTAATGTAATAAATATTAGGAAAGAACTTGGAACAATCTTGTTCAATCTCTCATCCCATACGAGCCACCGATTACAACCATTTGATTCCGGGCAGTGTTTGACCCATTTAAAACTTTTAACAATCAAGCTGCAGATGACTTCATGGTAAATAATCCTGCGCAACCCATTCGTATACAACATATTGCAGAACCAGAGGAAAAGGTTTTCCCCCATTCAAAAAGGATTTTCCTCTACAGAAATATATCCATTTAACTCATCGCCATTTAAAGAATCGGATTTTCTCGGGACGTAACTGACAGCCCCTTAAAGAGGCAAATGCTATATGACGATTTTAACGTTGTAAATGTTACTAATTACAGTAGCGCCATTTTCTCCTTTTACTGGTTGAATTGTGATCGACATTCTCGCTACCTTACGTCTCGCACTTGCTTCCGGTGTTCCAACTTCCTCGATAGGTACATCCGTTTGGAGCACCACTTGACAGATTATGGCAGATGTGGTATATATTATTTTTTTTTAAATTGATAACCCTTCTCGCCGGAACACTCAAGACGAGCAGGCCGTTTTCCGTATCGGGATTTATCGTTGCTATTTTTGACCCTCAGGTCTAACTGACACCTGATTGTATCGTTGCAGTATTTGGCAAATTAAGTAGAATGTATATTTTCTAAAATTATCGGCCATATCGTCTATAAACGTTGTATGATGAACTTATTTAAAGGTTAGTTAGTTATTTATTTATTTATATATTTAGCTAGGGTCCTTCTGTGGGATAGAATTCCTTCCGTGGGATAGAATTTTTTCTGTGGAATAGATTCCTTCTGTGGGATGGAATTCCTTCCGTGAGATAGCACTTCCTCTGTTTAATGCTGACCTAGCAAACTCCACCGTCAGTTAGCCGTATAGTGGCATTTTTCAGGGTGACACAGACACACGGTGGAGACGTACTTCACAGAAGATGCGAGTACAACTATTCCAGATACAAGTAAAATCGATTTTAATTTATTTAGCTTATTAAAACGGGGTTTTATCCACAATACCGAAACAGAATTATTGCACTCGACGACCATGTTAGAATCGTCAGGAGATTATTAAAACTGTTCAGTTAATGATGCTAACATGGTTAGCGAAACGCGCGTCGAGTGCAATAATTCTGTTTCGGTGTTGTGGATAAAACTCCGTTTTAGTGCATATTGCCGCAGGTTCCAAACCTCAACATATTTATTTAGCTTATCGTTATATATCATTTTAATTAATGAATTTAGTTAAAACGACCGTAGGTGATATTCTCGTTAATTCTCGTTTCATTTATTGATCTGGCTATCTTGCTTATCCAACTTACCTTTAAAAAGGCTATAAGTTACCTAATTTTGTACATTATATATATTTCTACATCTTTTCATAATTGCCACGGAGATGGTTAATTTAATCTTTATCATATCTGATATTATCTTAGTTAGAGAAATCCTTGGGCTAGTGTTAGGATAGCTGAGTAATTTTTTACTGTACTTGGCTGTAAAGCTCATGGCAGTAATTTATTTCACGTAACTAAAATTTACAAATTTAATTTGTCGCCTTGAGATCGGAATCGACTTGAGCTGAATTTGTTTACCTATAGATATTTACCAGCTGTATATGTCCATAGACATATTACTAATATATACCTATGTATATGTCCATATTTACCTCACAGGTTATTTTATTAATTTGGTATTATTGAATGACTGTTTATTGGTCTACTGATATTGTCGCTGCCACGGGTTTGATTAAGGTTAAATTTGGTTAATAATCATTTCATTTATACCTGCATATATTTGCTGGCTATACCTATTCAATAAGATTTGGGCACCATTAATGTTATAGGGCATATATTAAAAAGTAGTATCTTATTTTGTTTTGGTGAAATGAATTTGAGATACGATTACTTGTCCTGAGAGGGTTTGTGTAAGTTTTCATATTTAAATAAATATAATAATTTGGAATCTTGGAATGTTTTTTTTTTGGTAACTTCCAGTCAAAATAATAACTAATTCGTGTATCCACAGTTTTTCAACGTTCTTATTTTTCTAAATTTTATTACCCTATCGTCGAGGATGAATTGAAAATTTAGTGGCGCCCTAACCTAATTACCAAGACATAGACCCACGTCTTTTTAAAAAAATTAAATCCGCTGAGTAAACCTGGCATATGGACAGCCTAATGAGCAATGAGAAAATAAGGTTACATATTTGACACCCAACACTTAAGGCTGGTTACGATGCCTACGCCATTCTCTATAACCTCGCTTAACTTACCTTCAAGTTCTGCGCGTTCATTATTCTGCCATCTCGACGGACAAAATTAGTATAATCTCAATACACACAATTGCCTCAGATGCAAATACCAAAGACGTTCCTTGTATTGAAAAACAAAATCCCATAATGACTTCAATTAATTTTATACTTTCAAAACATGTTCGCCATTACCCAAGGACAGGCCCTACGAAGAATGTTATGGGTGGAAGAAAACCACGACGCTCCGTTATTTCAACTTCAACAACTAACGAAGAAGATATCTAAAAAGAGCATAAGGCTGAAGAAAAAACACAGAAAAAATTTAGCAAAAATAATGAAAGTGATAAACAAATTTTACAGTCTACCCTTACAGATAAACCTTTTCCTCCCCTCAGTAATGAAGATTTGGGGATTTGGAGACAAACTTTGAAGTCGGATATTTTACCTTAATAAAATTTACCACGAAGACACGTGTCTGTTATTATGTTGCAAGGATTTTAGAAAAACTTTCTCCAGATGAGTTGAAGGATACGTTTTAGAAAATAATTGGTCCCAAATATATGCTTATTTATCCTGAAAAGGAAGACAAAGTTGGTGTGCCCTTGGAGGATATGAGTTTTACTCCCACTTTCAAAAGATGGCACAGAAGGTGCTGTGTTAAAACTTTCTTTTCACTTTGACTTTTATTCATTGAATGTGTTGTGATTTTTGAGTTTGAAGGATTTTCACTTGGATTTTCCCAAGTCCAATGTCACGAAATAGCGCCAGGTAGGATAAATTTAAAAATTAATAATAATGAATATTGCTGCCTATATTTTCTTCTCAATTTTGTCTCAGTAAATAATAAAACCATTTCTTCATGTTACACCAATTACATACTCGAAACGTAAAATGGCTTTTTCAAAGTGTCATTTTCCCATGTTAATCATTCCTCATAGCTGTCCCCTACTTGAAAATAAGTCACCAGCGACATTGCCATCCGTCAGTAATTTCCAAATGCTAAAATCCCTGAAAGGTTTTGTGAACCTACGGGTATGTAAGATCAGATAGTTAATGCAGCTGCGAGATTTTTACGATCTGGGCTTACATCAGCCCCTCAAAAATACTTCCTGGGGGCTTCCAAACGTGCCTATTAAGAGGTACACGTTTACCTATCCCGTATGTAATACTGTGAATTAGATTGTATATAGTAGACAAAGAATAAGATAACGTTGTCAGATACTTAATAAATTCTGATTGATTGATTGAATTACACAATTGATGATAAATATGTGATTTGTTGGTAATTAGCTTTTCCCGGTTTGATGGTACACATCAGTTCGAGAGCAGGTGTGGTTGGTATACAATGACGCGAAAGAACCTAACAACAGCCCGACTTATCGTTAGTTAAATTGGACTGGCGATTTACATTTACCTAATTGAGGTTATGATTCATCAATTCTTTGTTCCCTCTATACAACGTGCACTAGTCGCCAGACCAGATCCATGTCTCATTTAATAATAAGATAGGTGACATTTGCCATTCCCTAATGAAGAAGCAGCAACGAATGAACAAGAGCTATTCCAGCTCACTTAAACAAGAAACCGCAATTTTGTTTTTCTACTATCGTGCGTAAAGTACTAACGCTTCGCATTGTGTCAAATGAACTTGTATGCACTAGTGCGTAAAGTAATCTCTTTTATAGATGAGTGCGTAAAAAATACGGAAATGTGAAATTTGTGCAATTTCCATCAAAACGTTCAAGGCTACTCAGACAGGTAGGAAAATGGCCAGAATTTCTTTGGGCTGTATATTTAGAAGAAGGAAATATATTTAGAAGAAAAAAACCCTTTGAATGCTGATCTTTTCGAAAGTGCGGGAAACTGGACTTTTGAGGGAAAATGTAAAAACATCGAATTGTAGGTCGAAAAAATTAGGGTGAAGGAAATCGATTTGTCCAGAATTTACGTAATAAATCGCACAAAGAAAATACTTTAGAAATTATGATTCCCTTTATGCAGGGTAAGCTACCTGAATTTAAACTTTTCGCAATTTCTAGTCATAATGTAATATTTTATTATGAGAAAAGCAAATATTCTCCCCTTTTGAAGTTTTCATTTCTATCATGCCGTCTTCAGTACATACCGTTTATTTTATTAAACATTGGCATTTTGTACATATGTAACCCATCTAAAAGGATATCACTCAGACTTATCAACAAACTTTAGACTTACCTTTTCCTCAAAAACAAACACATCGCAATTCTCTGTCTCACAACATAACCTCAAACACTCCTCTCTGCTGCCCAAATCAATTTCGTTCAAATATTTTGCTCCCATATTTTGCGAATCCTGGGTCCTTATTATTTTATCCCGATGCACGTTGAAATTATCGATGCAAGTCTGCAGGTCAATTTCCCCTCTCTTTGTCCTCAAAAGAGGATGTGAGGAAAAATCTGTCGGAAAAACTTTTTCCGAACGTTTGTCTGCACGGTGAGGCAAATTTCTATTTACGGTTTGAGAATCGGTGCTTAACACTTCGTGAATTGATAGACACCAAACACCAAGAAGCAGCAGAATGCATTGTTTCGGTGCAAGTGCACCGAGGCATCTAACATTAGGCATTTCTGGAAAGGTCTTGTAGTTTCACCAAAAGTTTACGATGTAATCTATACGTTAAACATTACTCTCAAATATCTCCACTTTTTATCACAAAATATCACTTGATTGAATTCTGATTTCACGTAACATAAACCACTTGCGTTTTTCCTAGTTTCTTTGTAATATAACTACTAAACTGAATTGGTGACTTGGCACGATAAAAAACAGCTGATAACTACATTCGCCAAAATATATTATATGGATAGGGCTTCTCTTTGTTTACTTGCTTGGCAAGAGAAAGAAAGAGAGATATTCCGATGTTTCTGGATAAAATCCCCTGCATTGCTATTCATTATTAAGGGATCGATACCACTGAAACTGCGCGGATCGACTTGTCTGGCCTGTAGTCAAGGAGCAGGTGTAGATTTAAGCTTAAATTTCTGGAAAATTTAAATAATATATTCATAGTCACATATATGGCATAATAGAACAAGAGAAAGTTTAATAAAAAATGCCGCTGTAAAAGGAATCAACACTTTTACTTAAACTGAAAAAACAAAGGCTAAAATATATTTAAACGTTAAGAAATAATCTCAGAAAAAAGAAAATATGTTTCGTTGTATATGCATGGGATCGGCTGGAGATATATTGGCCTATGTCACTCATATATGGAGTAGGGCAATTGAGGCCTACGGATAATCTCGAGCGATTGTGTTGGATATTTCGAAGGCATTTGGCAGAGTTTGGCATGACGGATTGCTCAACAAACTGCCGTTCACTGGACTGCCAGCGTCTCTCTGCAGCTGGCTTGCCAGTTTCCTTAAAAACCGATCTCTATACACGTTGCAGTTGATAGACACATCTCAGACTCATTCACCATTAATGCGGGAGTGGCTGAAGACGCAATACTTTCACCAACTCTGTTCATCATCTATATTAATGACCTGCTGACCAAAACCAATAATCCTGTTTACAGTTTTGCATATAACAGTATCCTTGTCTCCCAATTTAGATCAGAAAAACCTTTACCAGCGACTTATCACCGCAGACAGGAGCAGATTAAAACAATTAATTAAGATCTGAAGAAAGTTCAAACCTGGGACGACAGGAATTTGGTCCAGTTCAATGCAGCGAAAACCCAAGCAGCCACGTTTACCAAGAAAGCCAATACGGCGGGCCCTGATATCATTACGGCAGGATCGACCATTCCTTCATCGTCAATCGGACTATTGGGTGTCTCGGTCAACAGCAATATGTCTTGTGATGACCACGTTGCTAACATCGCAAAATCAGCCTCGCAGAAGCTTGGTACGCTATTTCGCAACAAAAACTGCATACTCCTCAGCAGCTGCTCTTGCTCTACAGCGCGCAAATAAGACCGTGTTTAGAATATTGCTCACACAACTGGAGAGCCGCACCTATGCACACCCTAAAAGCTGCTGGATTCCATTCAGAAGAGAGCTATCGTCGGCGATTCGGTGTTGACCCGGAATCTGGATAGTATGGAACACCTCAGACATGTGGCCGAGATATCCCTGTTTTGCAGATATTTTCACGGCAGATGTTTCCACGATTTGGCCTGCATCATCCCGCCCTCAACAACATCTGAGAGACGGTATCGGGAAAAAGTAATGTAGAAGTATTATTATATTCCTGATACTGGGTATAGTTTTCATAAGCCTTGTTCACACTTAAACGTTTAACGCTGGAGAGGACAGGCAGCGCCATCGAACAATGCTTTAATTATTTAATTTGGCTCGAGATACTCTTGATTGGCCATCTCACCCGGTTTTACTCTACGTTAAAAGTTAATATTTTTTTTATTCTTCTTTGTTTTCACTACTTACTTATTATTACGTATTTTTAAATTTGTGCTTACGAACAAAGCTTTAAATAATATTAATAAGCAGTTTATTTTATCTAAATGTTGATTTATCTATTGCTGTTTTTATATTTTATCTTGTTAATTGCAATTATATTTTGATTTGTTACAGTTTTTTTTGTATGTCTATAATTTTCTCTGCTACGCTTAGCTTAAATATTGTTCATTTATATCTTAATTCCATATTTATTATTTATATTTTTTATTTGACTAACAAATTCAGAAACGTAATTTAATACCTATTTTGTCAATACATACTGATGCATTCTTTGGACATTAACGCATGATTTAAAGTCAATTTAAATGATATTTTATTTATTTATTTATTTAAACAAACAGTACACTGCGGAACAATATAATAGTTACAAATGGTACAATAAAAAATACATCAACTAAAATAATGCAGTGTAAATGATATTAACAGTAAAGATAACAATTGCGCAGTAGTAGCCATAAAATATAAAACGAACAAAATACAGAATGTAACCCTAAACTGAACCATATTTGATGATGATGCTTCAACTTTGGTAAGAAATATTAAAAATATCACAGTCGGAATAGAGTCTATTGTAATTGCACATCATTCTGTCAACGAAGGCAGTGCCAGTGAGGCCATAGTTGGTTCTACGTAAAAGTTCATAAAACAGATGTCGCTCCCTTATTCGTCTGACTGAGACAAGTAAGAGAACCAACTCCAACAATTGCTTGCAGTCAACCATGTACCATGTTGTTCAGAAGTTTATATGTGAAGAGAAGCAGTGCATCATTCCTTCTACATTCGAGACTCTTTATACCACACGACATTAGCATGCATGATCTCATGTGAGTCCAGAGGAGGGGAAACGATATTTGTATAATAGATTCTTTACAAATCTAATTTGCAGTTGCTCAAGTTTTTTCTATGGACGGCATAAAGAGGAGACCAAATAAATAAGCAATATTCGAGGATGCTGCAGACCAGACAGTTATATGGACATAGTGCTTTAATCTCATTAACAAAGTTTGTGTTACGCTTCACAAATCCAAGTAATCTGAAACCCATGCAGAATAATACCATCCATATGCTGAGTAAAGGATAGCTTACAATCAAATTTCACACCCAGATCATTGACAGATTCCACGGTTTCAATAAATCCGTTATTTATGCTGTAAGTGCTCACAATTGGATTTGTACATCTGCAAAAGCTGATAGACTTGCACTTAGAAAAGTTGATAATGATTCTCAAAAGGTTAGAAGAGCACCAGGATGCGAAATCATCGAGATCAGACTGCAAACAATTCACATGACAGGGAGCGACGCGACGGTGTTGCAGAACTTCAAGTCATCCGCATATAAGAGGACCTGGGATGACCCAAAACAGGACATGACATCGGTAACGAACAACAGGAAGAGCACCGGTCCAATGTGTGAACCTTGAGGAGCTACAGATGTTACGCAAATCTCGCATGAAGGACGCTAACAACCCAGTACACGTTGACGACGCTCAGAGAGGTAGGAACCGATCCATGCTAAGTAGACAGCCTTGCCTTCAATCTCCGAGAGTTTCCTAATCAGGAATCGATTACAAACGCTGTCAAATTCCTTAGATAGACCGGTGTAAATGGAGTCAACTTGATATCCTGGCTCGACTGAGGAAAAGTCTGAAAAATCTCGTCAGTCAATATGGATTCCATCAGCTCAGGAATAGCAGAGAGAATTGATATTCGGCGCTAGTTGGCAATGTCGTTTCTGTCACAAGATTTAAAAACAACTTGAAGATCGGAGAACTTGTATATTGCAGGAAAAGAGCCACAATCAAATGACCTCTGAAAGATACTTCCCAATGGCATAGCCTGAGATGACGAGCAATTGTTCAACAAAATTGTGGGGATCCCCTCCGGACCAGTCCTCTTAAAATCATAGAGCTGTTTTAACCTCTCAGTGACCTCCCGGACATCAAAGCTGTGCGAGGATAAAGTAGTAGCAAACTGAACGGGCTTGATGCGTGTTAAGTCAACTGCATTGTAGTCAGAATATGAAGACTGAAAGTGTGAGGCAAACGCCTCAGCTATCTCTAGAGGGCCCTCAAGTACTCGGCTGTTGTAAGACATCAGGGCTGGAAGATTCGATTCCCTTTTGAGACTGTTGATAAATGACCAGAAGTGCTTGATGTTTCCAGAGATTAGATGTTCTATATTGATAAAATATAGGAAGTAGCACATATTAGTTCGAATCTTAACCTCACGACGAACAGCCGAGAAAGCATCATAGTCGCTACCAAGACCAGACTTCCTGAATCTCTTACAAAGTATGTTCTTACGATAAATGCATTTACGAAGCCCTCCATCAAACCATTTAGGATATTTTTCAGTTACAACGCACTTCCTCGGCACAAAGCGATCGATGCCCTCGAAGATCACATCATAGATGCGACAAATCAATGCGTCAATATCAACAATAGTTGATATGAAGGACCTGTCAATTTTCTCGTAAAGTTGATTCAGTTCGGAGTAACTGGCTCTAAGAAACTGATAGACCATAACCATGCAACTGCCTGTCTAAATTTTGACAGAAAATGTGCTTCCATGACAGGGTGATAATTGTCCATTGCGAGCAGTCTAAATGAGCAAGCCGAAACAGAAAAACCATCTAGGTTATCAGCGAAGTGTTCGACCGAGGCAGTTCGGAACCGAATTCAGCTGCTGCAAGAAAATACATTGTGTCGATGAGAATCTCGGCAGACTGTGAGTGAAATTCCGTTGGGACCATCCTCAAGAGTCCACCTGATCAGAGGAAGGTTAAAGTCGCCGTATATTAAAAATCTGTGATTTGAATACTTGTTCCGTAGAGATTCGCAGGTGTTAGAAAAGGACTAATAGCACCCAGCAATGCTCATCTGAATCCAGACATCCTCGTGTGTGTTAAAAGTCGGGGTAGATAAAACGGAAGCGTCAATCATGATTGACGTGACTATAAGAACACCGCCACCTCTCAGACAGTCAAGCTTGGAATAGTTCCTGTCTCTTCGATAGACAGTGTATTTTAGGATATCTTTTATATTAATTCTATTTTAATAATGATTGTTTTATCTGGCATTTATCGAGTAGGAATAATTGGAAAGAATAATAAGGAAAATATTTTCGTATTTCTAGTACAATTTTTCCACATGATTCTTTTAGCTGATGTACGTTAATTATACCTCAAGCATCACAGTTACAACTATTATTAATAATTATATTTTTATAATATGTAAGATAGCAATTCCGTTAAAGTTAAAGATCTCAGTGAAATGCTGAGGTGGGAACAAAGCTGCTACCGTTTTCCTCATGCCAATTTGATGATACCACCGATAATTTTTTGAAACAATAAAGCAGAATATAATTTTACAACAATAATAATAGCTTCTGCGAAATAGCTCATAAGTACTGAACAATCGCTATTAGAAATTTTTCCCAGGACACGGCATGGCAGCGCGAATGGAAATTAATGATTGCGATATAGGCAAAGACATATAAAAAAAAGTCTTTGGATATGCGTGTCTAGAATAAGCGGATTTAAGAGCAGGGATATTTTTTACTGTTACGTTCAGATAAACTCGACAAATAAAACCAAATGAATCTGATAATTTCGGCCAATAGGAAGAAAGTTAAAGTAGTAATTTGCCAAACAAGTCATTTTTTCTTTTGCAAATTGTCGATAATTTCAAATGGTGCAAATTATTGGCATGAGATGTTAATTTTATTAGTAATCACACCTATTTTATTTTCTATTCAGTATAAATCAAATACAAATTGAAGGATAATTGAACTGTTTGCACCCAACAAAAATTTCTGAGCCCGGACTCCTTTATGGTCAGTGGATTTTTATTATATTATTTTTTTTATTAGAAAGACCACATTTGAAATAGTACATTTAAAAAATGCTAAAAATGGATTATAGTAAAAATTTACGGGATTGGTAAATTTGACTAGAATGAAATGCCGTCACTTTCAAAAAAAATAATTCCCATGAAAATAATAATTTTTAGCAACTCTAAACATCGAAACTTGATGGTTTCTGTCAAATTTAAGAAGTAATAATGCAACGTTGCGGGATTATGCATAATTAACATTTTAGTAAATACCCTAAAATGCTTTTTAACTTCGAGTCAGTTTGGGTTAGTTTGAGCTAGTTTATACATCACATCTGCAATGCCCGCTCCTCGCTTCGCGTGCTCCGGATTTATCCGGAGATATTATCTATACAAATTATTTCGGATATTAACTTAAGCAAGTAGCAACGTCGCAAAAATTCACGCGCTGGCGCTATTAACCTAACGTGTTATGTGTCAAAACGAACCAACAATATGGCTCTCTGAGAATGTCGCAAATAAATGAATTTTACTAATTTTTTTAGCTTACAAATTAGTTTTAACAAATATTGTTGCTTTAATTGGGTTAATGCACGCATATAGAAGGTTAAAAAAGTGTTAAAATATTATGTTTTTATTGCCTTTATGGAAAAAGTGACATAATTATTGTCCGTAATATCGACCGAAATCAAATTTCCTCTCTATTTATTTATACCAAACTAGATGGGACAATGAAGTACCAGAAATAAAAAATTGAGTGTGTTTGTGGACCACACAGTAGGTACCTATTCCACGCTTACCTCTTTCTCTCTCTCCATATTTTATCACATTAACATCTGTTAAATAACAGAAAAAACCCGACCCGTTCAACGATCGATTCTTGTCAGAGAACGATAGGCGAGTTCAGGGCAAACGACGTAGAAGAGGCGAAGATAAAATATGCTTATCCCATGGTTGGTTGACGCAAAATCGCGGGTCGCGGTAATCATTTCGATTGCCTCACCGTATCACACATTCTGTAACGTTTGCGCTCTCGTATGTAGTATCACCAGGTCATCCATTTCGTACCTTTCGTTGACCAGGTTACTCCACTAAAGAAATTTCACTTCAAAATTTTGACGTAGGCCGGTGCTGATATTGACTGTCTGATAACATAGTTTGTACATATTTTTTTCAAAATGTTAATGCCATTGTTTCTTCTGCATTAAAAATCACCTGAGTATACTTGTGAAATAAAAATTCATGCCGGGTGTCCCATCGAAAAGTATCACATTTCGTTATGTTATAACAGAAAAACTAAAAAAAGATATCAGGTTGCAGTTTTAACCGCATGTCTTCAAAATTGTTTAAGTTTTTGCTGACAGTGTTGCTAAAATGATAATTTCATTCAAGCGATGTCTACCAAAAATTACTTTTTTCAAAAGACAATTTCTCACTTATCTTAAATGGAATATCCTGTATCTGTTATCACCATCGAAAAGATCGATATTTCTACTTGTCAAAAATGTATACATTGTTGCCATTATTTTCATATTTAGCAGCGGAAATTCTATTTAAACGCAGTAGTGTTTTTACATCCTATACGAAAGGCTCCTTAAAATATTATTGCAGTTGCCATGAGTAATTAGTTGACAACTTTATTATGTACGTAAACTGTTCCTTTTGGCTTGAAGCGGTTCTAATCTGCCAAAAAATGTTTGCTATAAGAAAAAAAATAACTGTTGTAGTAACATACATTGAGACAAAGTCGATTATTGTTTCAAGAAGAAGATTTCGGGCAACGTTTATTAGAAATCCACAAACTGTTTTGTCTTTGGCGCAGAAATATGAAGAAAATGGTTCAGTAAAGAAGAGAAACAGAGTCGCGGACCAGCAGCAAAACGTAGTTTTCGATGAAGTACCAGCAGTCCAAGAGATTCTAAATGCCAATAATAATAATCGTATTTCCATCCGAAAATGGCAAGTGTTTTGCAATTTTCTAAAAGTAAAGTTCATCGGTTACTGATAATATTAAAGACCAAAGCCTATAAGGTACAGACATTTCAAAACATTCCTGAAACGTGCTTTGAGAGAAGCAACCTTCTGTGTGAGATAATGTTAAACCTCTTCAGATGGCAACACAATGCCAGATGAAGTTATTGTCGATTTAAACGGGTGAGTAAATAAACACATTAACCGCATTTGGGCAGATGAAAATCCACGTGTTTTTAATGAATTTCAAAGAGATGCATCAAAAGTAATAGTCTGGTGTGGCATATCTGCCATTTTCTTCTCCGAAAATTCTGTTCGTGGAGATAGTTACATCGACATATTAAAGAGTTTTTTCTATCCTCAAGTCGATCAGGGTTTTTAAATAATAAATTTCTTGGATTATGGATTGAAAAAGTAACTGCCATAGAATGCCGCCTAATTCGCCGGACTTAATCGTGCCAGTTTTTGTTTTTTTTTTGATAGAAGTTATTTGAATAAAATTATCATTTGAGCAACACTGTCAAAAAAAAACTTTAAAAATATCCAAGACATCCTGTTAAAACCGCAACCTGATATTTTTTTTCGGTTATAAAATCGCGAAATGCGATACTTTTCGAAGGGACACCCAGTATATAGAATAACCTTTTTAGAGTGGTCATGAAATCGTTATTTAAATGACAGAAATTAAAAAAGGCAATAATTAAAATTTTTTTTGAAAATTTGACACTGTTAGAGATAATTTGACTTTGTTGATTATCGATAAAAAGTTTGAGTTTGATTCGCTGGCAACATCAGTTACGATGAATATTTCCCTTATGTATAAAAAATCCCATTAGAGCAGTGCAATTCTCGGAAAATTACAGCGATAATTGCACTGTGGAAACCGAAAGAGCACGGCGATAATTGCATGGTACGTATCTATGGTAATTCCATTGTAAACTTACGATGTCAGGAAAAATTTATAAATTACGTCAAAGTCAAAATATATTTTTAAAATGTCTCGCTTCAGAAAATATTCCCCCGAATTAGACTCGTGCATCAAAATAACCAGTTAATTTTGCATTCGAGTGTGTTGTCTTAGAAAAACTGCATTCGGTCATTTTCAAAATATGAAAATGAACTTATGCAGTTTTTAGACAACACACTGTCATGCAAAATTATCGGTAATTTTGATGCACTTGTGCAATTACTTCCGAATATTTCCCTCATGTATAAAAAATCCCATTAGAGGAATGCAATTATCGGAAAATTACAGCGAATATTTCCCTCATGTATAGAAAATCGCATTAGAGGAGTGCAATTATCAGAAAATTACAGCGATAATTGCACTGTAGAAACCGAAAGAGCACAGCGATAATTGCTTCGTACGTATCTATGGTAATTCCATTCTAAACTTACAATGACAGCGGCAATTTATAAATAACGTCAAAGTAAAGTCAAAATATATTATTAAAAAAATGTCTCGTTTCGTATTAAAAAAGGACGTATTTTTGCGTCTCTTTATTTTGTTTACAGTTACATATTCGTTTTTGTATTAAGAAAAGAATAACAATGTAGTTTTTAAAACCATGTCCTTTTTCGGGAAATATTCCCCCGAATTACACTCGTCCATCAAAATAACCAGATAATTTTGCATTTTAGCGTGTTGTCTTAGAAAAATTGCATTCGGTCATTTTCATATTATGGAAAAAGTGCCCTCCACCTTCGGTGTCGGGCTCTTTCTCCAAAATATGAAAATGAACTCATGCAGTTTTTAGACAACACGCTGTCATGCAAAATTATCGGTCATTCTGATGCACTTGTGCAATTACTTCCGATAATTGCATTGTACAAACCGGAAGAGCACGGCGATAATTGCATCATACGTATCTATGGTAATTCCATTGTAAACTTACGATGACAGCGACAATTTATAAATAACGTCAAAGTGAAGTCAATATATATTATTAAAAATGTCTGGTTTCGGATTAAAAAAATCGTATTTTGCGTTTCTTTGTTTTGTTTACAGTTACATGTACGTTTTTGAATTAAAAAAGAATACAAATATATTATTTTTTTGAATATATATATTTTTAATAATTTCATTTTTAAACCATGTCCTTATTCGGGAAATATTTCCCCGAATTACACTTGTGCATTAAAATAATCAGATAATTTTGCATTCGAGCGTGTTGTCTTAGAAAAACTGCATTCTGTCATTTTCATTGTCATTTTCATTTTTTCAAGAGCCCGGCACCTTCGGTGTCGGGCTCTTTCTCCAAAATATGAAAATGAACTCATGCAGTTTTTAGACAACACGCTGTCATGCAAAATTATCGGTAATTTTGATGCACTTGTGCAATTACTTCCGAATATCATAGCTTCGAACATACCACGATGGATTCATAATATTGCTTGCAACATCTCCATATCATTGCTTAGAACATCTCCAAAGTTCAATACGGTATAACCACATCGGTTTCAGAATATGGTTGTACAGAAGTCCTTTGTTGTATATGGATAGTTACAAGCTTCTTTCCATCAGCCAATACATTTTCCTGTTTTTCTTTCCAGCGAAGTTTTTTTTATCTAACATCATATCCAGATACTTGTTTGTTAATTTTAATGCGGATATGTCTGTGATGTTGACATGGGTAGGTTATATTGGATTAGACTTATAAGGTTTATTAATTATTAATGTCAGAGTAGCACAAAATCGCAAATTATTAGTTCGGATTTAATTTTCGGTTTTTAGGGGGACGTTTACGGTCGGTTTTGACATCGACCTTCGATTAATCTAGAAAAAAATAATTACAGCCAAAACATCGAGAGTGGAGCGAATTTTATACTCGATTTTAGGCGTTATTTTATTGTTATTAATCACATACACGTATTGCCTCGAACTAACGAGATATTTAGTGCTTTGGAAAAATAAATATACAAAGTCTACCCATGTTTGAGGGCGAGGTCACAGATTAAATAATCTGTGGCGAGGTGGCTATTGAGTGGCGTGCAAAGGCTAACGTGCCTATGCACCACGGGAATCATGAACTCAACTCCTTTGGTCGTTCTAGAGGTATTATTAGATCTACCACCAATACAGATTTATAAGGAGGTTAGATTCGTAGCCTACAGATTGGTACAAGGACAGTCACCAATAAGCAAGAGACATGGCGCCGACAACGAAAAAATGCTGAAGGAGATTAAGGCAAACTTCGTGTTGGGCATGCCCACAGATTACATCACTCCAACATACAGGTTTGGAAACAATTTTAAGATCGTAATACCAGAGAGAAACTACTAGAAAAGAGCTCACCAACAAAAGCGGGACTAGTTTGGTATAATGATAGCTCGAAAACCGATCAAGATGTCGTGGCCAGTATATATGAACTAAGAAAGGAACAAGTCTTCTAATATCTATGGAAAATCTATCTACGGTGTTTCAGGTAGAAGTTACGGAACCGGCAACATCGCGCGAAAAAATGGAGAACAGGATTAATAAGATGGTGGTAATATACCCCGATACACGATACACATATAACGGTATGCTCTTGCGCAGGCAGAACCTCCCACACAGAAACGTGTGACGTCACCCGGGAACGACGCTTTCGATTCTGCTATGTAAGCGTGTTTAGAACATATGTTTTGAAATGCAATATTCGCAGTTTTGGGGGATTTTAAAAGACATATTCGATAATAGGTACGTTCCTAATTATACGTGTACGTGTGTTAACTAAAGAATAAAAGCATTTTCATTCCATATTTATATTACTAATTATAATTGATATATTATACATAGTTTTACTCTAGAAAATAATTTAAATGT
>MU182550.1:156224-167445 GCA_016904865.1 Pissodes strobi | reverse complement strand
TATTATACATAGTTTTACTCTAGAAAATAATTTAAATGTATAAATGGGTAGTTAAGTATTATTTCAACATTTGAGAACTAAGTAAATAAGTCGGGATGAGATTGGTTGATGTGATGTTTATACTTGATGCGTAGAATCGAGGGGCACGCGGTCATGATAGTATTGTTTTATAATTCATTCCTTAATAAATAAATTTTTTCTTAATTTAAAAAAAAAATAAGTAAATTCAAATATTATGTACGCCACTAAAGCTTAGAGAAGTTCTTTTTGATTCCAATATCTTATCCCATAACATATCCAAAAATAATCAAAAAAAATCCCATGCAAATAAAAACTCATTAAGCATTAAGAAATTATCCGATTTAATTTAGCCCACAGTACAATTTTAATTTTCTTTGTATTGACCTCATTATTTAATAGTCAATATTCTGAACCCTTTCAAATATTTTTTGCCCATTTTTACATATTTATTTCATTTCCACTGAGGTAGACTCGGTTTGCAAAGTACTTTTTGATCCTTGATACCTTAAGCCATAACATATCCAAAAATCTTTGAAAATATAAAAGTTATTTTTTACATAATAATTTTTTTATCATTCCATTAAAAATGTTTCAGTGCTTTTTTTTTCAATAAACTAGCAAAACAAGTGAGTTTTTTTTTATTTTGCATTTTCAAGAAATTTCAAGATTTTGTTGGTTTCTGTCTTGTCTTGAAAAACAAAGATCATTTCTTGCCGTGATCTTGTCTTGAAACCAAGACAAGATCTAGACAAAATCAAGCAGTTGTCAAGGAGATGACGACGCCTACATATCGTACAGGATTTGGTTAAAAAGTAGTTTTTTTAAATATATAATTTTTTAAATATAATAGACTAATTAATTAACAAAGAGGGAAGGCCTAAATGAAAAAAAATATTCTTCATAAAACTTTCGCTTATGTCTTGACAAGGCAATAAAGCAAATCCCATATTTTTTGCTTGTATGCTACATATCACAATAAAATCAAATACATATCGTAACGGATTTCGTTAAAAAGTAGTTTTTTAAAATATGCCAATCAATTAACAAAAAGAAAAGGCCCAAATGAAAAAAAAATCTTCATAAACCTTAAAAAAAAAATTTAAAAAGCAACGGGGTTCGAACTCAGGCTGCGCCGCTCCTCCGAATCGAGACCTAACCACCTAGACCACTCGGCCACGAGAGCTGTTGGAACAGAACGATTGCATCGCGAAGATATGGCGCGATTAGGTGCGCAAATCAATGAGCTTTTGTAGCGCTACAGAACCTAACCGATTTTAGCACCCTGGTACCATCGTATGTAAGCATGTGTAAATATTCCTTCCGGCGCGCGTTAAGAAGTTTCACTTCAATCACACTTCAATAATACATGTTTGTTTATTTTTTTTACTTATTTAAATTTTGGCAAATATTTTTTTAACCACATAGTGTCTGGCTGGACGGTGAACCGTGACTTGATCGTGGTATATCTAAAAAGAATGTTTAAAGAATGGAACTAAGGCACAGCAGCACCCGAATGTCGAATTAGCGGCAACTACAATCACGGTACGGTACGTGAAATTAGGATCCATCTCTAGCCATAGGATGTCCCTTTAGAGTGTGTGCCACTGCCATAAAAAATCATGTAAATCGTGGAAATATGTAACAAAAATAATAAATAATAAAGTAAAGCTTTAATAATTAAAGATACTCACCATCTTTTATGTTAATTCCTTCTTCTCTTCGACAAGTACGAATCCACTGATTTGCTAACTCGTGTTTAGGAAAACGAAAATATTTAATATTACTCCCTTTGGTGGTCCTATTATTATTCTTACAAGTAGCCACAGCACAGTTCGGCATAATTATACTATAAGTTTTTAATTTAAATAATCCTATAACATTATATAAACACAAAACAAATCTAAAAATTCACTTAATTAAATAAACTATGACAGCGTCAAATTTTCCCGGACGACGTAGATGCGCGGGTGAGTCAAAAACAAGTCTAAAAATCAGCAGAAACCAAAACTCTTTTGCGGGGTAGCAAGGTGTACTAGTACTATAGCGATGGAGTCTTAGAAATGATGGAATGCCAATCAAGCTAGAAAAAAGCTAAGGAATTCATTAAGAGTTCCTCAGCAAAGCACACAGCTGACTTACTGAGCCACAATAGAAAGGCTGTCAAAATGATGATAGGTCTGACATATGAAACACTATGCAGGTTCTACCAAGAAGAAGAGAAAACTGCAACCCAAATACTATGTCACTGTGAGCGTATCGTGAGGACACATTTCAAATAAACGGGTGAAATGAATCGAAGAGCTAAATGCTATACTGAGGGGTCATTATCAAGGCTATGGAGCATAATCAGGAATACAAAACTAGATCAGGTGCTTTAAAAATAGGAAGAGTTACAATAGATCTTATAGGCCGCAGTGGACAGGCCGTTTCAGAAAAATTAAAATAATAATTATTGTTGTTAGGGTAGACTTTGTATCATCCAATTTAATTTCCGATATTCTAGCGGGACCTAATACACAGGTTTTATCTCTCTGAGTTGAAAACACACTTAACATCTTTTATTCTGATTATTCTATCGGAGATGTAGGATCATAATAACGGTGTATTTGGTTGATCTTAAATTTGAGCCTTTCGTGCCAGAAGCTAGATCTTATCGAAGGCTTATGCGACGTCAAGGAGCGTTGTCATAACATTGGAGATTCTATGTAAGTGATCTATAGCTGAATGCTTATTTCTGAATTGCTGATCGGGAACGAGTTTTTTTTCTTTCAGCGATTTGTTTTAATATTTTGAAGAGTATTTTCCAAAAATTGCCAATAGCGAGATGTATAAGATTTCAATTCAATAGGTCAATCAAGTACTGGCAGCAAAATCAGACCGCTTAAAGTCACAATTATTTTACCGAAGCGAGAAACAAATGCAAACGTGTCATTGACGAAACTAAGGACCAAAACAATCAAAGGATCAGGGATAAACTTTTGCAATGTTCCAGTGCCTTCAGGAATTTCTGGTCGGTAGCAAAGGCAGTAAGTAATATCTTTAGAAAAACGTCTCTCCCACCTTTGACGGATGAAAGCGGCGTCACAGCGACTACAACCAAAGTTTACAGAATTAAAAATATAAGTTGGTGCACTAAGCGCCAATTCCATGAAATCGTCATATCAAAGGCGAGCCGAGGACGTAAAAAAATGTAGGGGATATTGAGGCCATAAGAGCCGAGTTTGACGTGATTTACTTCGGTCAAAGCGCTATTGGGCAACATATAGTAAAATTTCCCGCTTAGTCAGTAATAAATGGATGAATTTAAATAATGAAATATGTTTTCATTAAAATTTTGAAAAACATATTTTGTGAAGTCAAAAAAAAAGATGAAAAGGTAAAGGCCTTATTCAGCATATTTTAAAGAAATTACGGTAAATACGATTGCATACTTAAATAAAATTTGTAAAATATATTATTTTTTACTTCAAGAATGAAATTTAATATCCCGTGCAAAATTCTTTATTTTAATTTATTTTGGGGATGAACTACATCATAGTTTTGCAAGACTTTACAAATTATTTTGGAAAAAGTCTTGCAAAACTAATTGTCTGCATTTTAGCAATTTCTATATTTCGTTAATTTTACCACAATAACTAATTGCACAAAATTTAAAGTAATAGACTTTTAGATAAACCTATATTTGCACCCATCTTACATTATTTTGCAAATGCACAAAATCTGATTAAAAGTTGCCTTTTTTAGTTGGTAACATGGTTGATGGAACAGCATATGAATGTATACAGCTCCTAGAAAAATTTGCAAAACTGTTTTCATTAAAATGCAAACCACACATTCTAATACGGCTATGACATTACATTGGTGTATCATTCGCATATTTGTGGGATCCTATAAATTCTAAGGCATTTTTCCAGGCTCGACACCTGCAAGTTTTTTTTTTATTACATACTCTATTGTACTCACTATAAATCGGTATTAATATTGAACATTGATGGGAAGTAGGACAAATTTAACTTGTAAGATTTGACCCAAACATACAAGTGAAGTTAAATAAAAGCTTATAATAAACTAATACATACCTACCCTTTTGGGCACCTAAAGAGCGATATATTGTCTGCCATTCGTCTTTCACAATCAACTACTGAGCAAATATTTCGATTTTCGACTAGACATTTTACTCAGAAGTCCACCAAAAACAAACCGCTATTTTTGAAATCTCACCCTATACGCCGGACCGTAAACCAATTTAAAATAAACTTAAATTACCTAGCTCTCCACTATACACTGGCACCAGTTTACCGGGCAGGCGGGGAGGGGCGGAGTGGAATTTGACGATAGCGCGGAGTGAATCAACTTATATTTTTAATTCTGTAAACTTTGCTACAACTAAGGAAAAAAGCAAACAAGCTTGCCGAAATGTTTTCATCGCACTCTACCTTAAACGTACCTCAGGGCAAGGATCTCCCCAACATCAACACTACCATGGCAGAAGTTAAGTTTCACCACCGTCATATTCGTAAAATCCTCAGTCACGCAAAAGGCATCAGGACCAGATGAAATACCTGCCATCGTATTAAAGAACTGCGGCAACGAACTAACACCCATTTTTTCCAGACGTTTTTCTCTGTCTCACGAAAGGGGGATTTACCCATCTTCTTGGAAAGTCGCTTGAGTGCAACCTGTACCAAGAAAACTATCGTCTATCTTGCTTCCAATAATCTCTAAAGTCATGGAAGGTGTAGTCAATCAGCAATTATACAAGTGCCTCGGGACAAACAGAATAATTAGCGATAACTAATACGGCTTCCGCAAACAGAGATCGACAGGAGATATATTAGCATATGTCACTCATATATGGAGTAGGGCAATTGAGAACTCCGGAGAATTTCGAGCGACTGCGTTAGATATTTTGAAGGCATTCGACAGAGTTTGGCATGACGGATTGCTCAACAAACTGCCGTCCTTCGGATTGCCAGCGTCTCTCTGCAGCTGGCTTGCCAGTTTCCTCAAGAACCGATCTCTGCACGTTGCAATTGATGGACACATCTCAGACACATTCACCATAACTGCGGGAGTGCCTCAGGGCGTAATACTTTCACCAAGTTTGTTCCTCATCTATATTAATGACCTGCTAACCGAAACCAATAATCCTGTTTACAGTTTTGCAGATGACAGTACTCTTGTCTCCCAATTTAGATCAGAAAAACCTTTACCAGCGACTGAGACTTTTCATCGCAGACAGGAGCAGAATTTTTTTTCCTGTCCACTTGCAAAGGCGTTGCCTATAATACCCTAATGGGCACTGCAAGTAGGAAACGGCGAGGAGGAAAGATACCGATGGACTATTTTCTTAAAGATGTTTAGACTGTAGCCAACGGGGAAGAATTCGGTTGGTAAGGAGTTCCAGATGCTCGTCACACGCCAGAAGAAATAATTTTGGTAGAGGCTGGTTCTGGGTGTGCTCTGTTGAAGAGCATATGGATGAGAGCTTCTAGCTCGTCGTGTGGAACGAACAAAGCTGGCACTGGAGTGAATCAGAGTTGTCAGTTCGGTCGAACACCTTCCATGATAATATCGGTAAAAAAGGGAGAGATCACCCACCATCCGCCTATGTTGCAAGATGTGAAGGGAACGAGTCAGTGTTTCGTCGTTGATAAGTCTAACAGCTGGGTTCTGGATGGAGTCTAAGAGCGCTAGAGTATATTTGGGGGCAGACCTCCAAATGGGAGCTGAAGTATCTTTTGGCACGAAAAGTACACCCAGTTTTGAGAGGCACACTTGGTGAGACCTCGGACATGCTCATCCCATGAAAAGTTAGTGCTTGCGGTTATTCCAAGAAGCGAAAGATTGGAGGATGGAGAAAGGATTTCCCCCTCCATGATGATGTCAAGGTAGTTTCCCTTAGTTTTCTCCGAGAGAACACAGCAGTCTGTGTCTTTTTGGCATTGAAGGTTACAAGATTCTTGGATCCCCATTCAAGAATTGTGCTTAAGTCTCGATTGATTGAGTCAGCCTGTTGTCTTCTTAGTTGTCACAGAGTGGCCGATGATAATGGTTTGTCAGAACAAAAGGATGATACAAGACTGCTATCGTCTGCATAACTGTAAATGGGGGTTTCAGTAAGCTTTAGTAGGTCATTTATGTGCAGCAGGAACCAAGTTGGAGATAAAACCGAACCTTGCGGAACACCAGCATTGATGGCAAATGTCTCGGACGAGACACCATCGATAGCGACCTGAATACTCCTTTTATCCACGAAACTAGACAATAGTGTATGTAGAGCCGGTGGAAAGCCATAAGCTGAGAGTTTGTCCAGGAGTGATTGGTGCCACACCTGGTCGAAGGTTTTGGAGATTTCAAGGGCAACGACTCGGGACTTTCCGTGTTTTTCCAGGGTTGAATTCCAGATGTGTGTTACATAGGACATCAGATCTCCTGTTGAGCGCTTCGCTCTAAATCCATATTGCCTATCAGATATTATGTTGTTCTGTTCAAGATATTTTAGGATCTTGGTGTTAATTACTTTTTCCATTACCTTGGCCACTACTGGGGTTAAAGATATTGGACGGTAGTTACTGGTAACATTATTCTTTCCCTTCTTAGGTACAGGTTGCACTTTAGCGCGCTTCCAGAGGGCTGGAAAAATACCTCTATTGTAGCATAAGGTATATAGTTTGGTTAGAATAGGTGTCAGCTCCAGTGCGCACTGGTTGAGAACAATGGAGGGAATTCCATCCAGTCCAGCGGCCTTTGAGCAGTCAAGACGACGAAGTATCACTCTTATCTTTGTTTGCTTGAAAACGATTTCTGGCATTGTTGTGGCGATCCTAGGCAACATTGGTAGAGTCTTTTCTTGTGCATGAAGGGTGGAATTTCCTGCAAATATTGAGGCAAACAAGTCTGCCTTTTCCTTTGCGGTCACTGCAACGGAATTGTCTTCGCGCAATAGTGGTGGAAAACTTAAAGATGAAAAGTTTTTCCCGATGGCCTTTGAAAATCCCCAAAATTATTTTGAGCCGTTCGGACAGTTCAAAAGCTTCTCGCGGACTCTCTGATCAAAATCACCTTTGGAGCTATTTCGTGCATCCAGAAAAGCTTGGCGCGAAGCAACCGAAGGGTTGTTGCGCCATTTGCGACAAGTTTGGTTCTTTTTGGAAAGCGCCTGAGTACACCTTTTGTTGAACCAAGATTTTCCAGGATAGGATCGTTTATTAGAGAAAGGGATTGAAGTCTCCATCCTAATGAGAATGACTTCTGCAATGGATTCAGCAATTACAGATGGATCGCTGGATTTAATACAGATGTCCCTCCAATGGAATGACAAGAAAAAGTCACGAAGTTCACTCCAGTTTGCATGTCTATAATGCCACACTTTGCGAGGAAATGCCTTAGAGGACGGTGGAGTTGGACAGGTGGACAAAGTTGATATAAGCCTGTGATCAGAGTTACCCAGTGGTGATGTAATTTTTATCCTATAAGAGTTTGGGGATGTTGTTAGAAACAAATCCAGTAGGTATGCCTGATGGTCTCCAACGTCCGGTATCCGTGTTGGCTCGTCCACAAGTTGAGCCAGGCCGCAGGTGATTGCAAAAGCCTCAGCTTCTCTGCCCATATCATCCGTTCGGGAAGAAAACTTTAGCCAAGGGATGTTGTGAACATTAAAGTCCCCCACGAATTCGGCATCTGGGTGGGTTGTTTGAAGTTTGTCGAACGTTAGTCAGAGATGGGAGAAGAGTTGTTTATAATTGGGTTCATTTGGAGAAAGATAAAGGATGCAGATAAATTTAATAGCATCCTTTAGTGACAGCTTGAGCCAAAGAACATCAAAATATGCCGATTCTAAACTCTCTTCTCGGTGACATAAGAGGTTGCTGCGGACGTAAGCGCTAACACCTCGTTTAAATCGGAACTTGGAGTGAAGTTCGTAATTGGGGCAAAGCATATGGACAGTGTCCGTAGACGAGCTGACTTGGGTTTCCGTTAATCCCAAAATACTAGGTTTTTCTGTCTGGATGTGGTTATGGACAGAATTAATGTTGGCATTAAGACCTCTGATGTTGCTGAAGTCAATCTTTAAGTTGTTTTTCTTCGATGTGAATCCACCCCGTACACCGCCACCCGGAGATCCGAATGGGAGGGTATTTTACCTCCGGAATATTTTGTATTGGGTGAATCCATCATCATTATATCATTATCATTATAGATTACAACAATTAATCAAAATCTGCAGAAAGTTCGAACTTGAGGCAACATGTATTTGGTCCAATTTAATGCTGCTAAAACCCAGCAGCCACCTTTACCAAGAAGGCCAATACGGCGTGCCTTGACATCCTTATGGCAGGATTGACCATTCCGTCATCCTCGTCAATTGAACTACTGAGTGTATCGGTCAACAGCAATATGTCCTGGAGTCCTGGCATGGCCACGTTGCTGACATCGCGGAATCAGCCTCGCAAAGGCTTGGTTCCCTATTTCGCAACAGAAAACTATATACACCGCAGCAGTTACTCTTGCTCTACAGAGTGCAAATAAGACCGTGTTTAGAGTACTGGTCATACATCTGGGGTGTCGCACCTAAGAACAGCCTAAAGCTGCAGGACTCCATTCAGAAGAGAGCTGTGCATCTCGTCGGTGACCCGGAGTTGGCCCGAGATCTGGATAGTCTGGAACACCGCAGACATGTGACCGAGATTCCCTGTTTTATAAATATGTTTATGACAGATGTTCCCAGGATTTGGCCAGCATTATCCCGCCCCCAGCAGGGCCTGTCAGACAATCACGACAGACGGCAGGAGCGCACCTGTTCGTCGTACCACTGGAAACACCTAGAACGTCGGTCTACAGGGACTCCTTTGCCTGGCGCACTACATCATTGTGGAACTCACTCCCAGGCTAGGACATCTGCTTCCCCCAATTACAACCTACAACTATTTAAGAACCGTGTCATAGCCACTTTCTAATTGCTAGGGACGTACCTTAATCTGAAGATTTCCAGATGATTAGCATAACATTTCTCCTGATATCAGATTGAGGCCTTTTTCGGATTTAAGTTTTTTTTTTATTTTATGTGCTACTTCTTGAGGATTGTTATATCTTCACGTACCTGAATTGAAATGTCTGGCTGTGTTTCGTCCGGAGTGCAAATATCGTCAAGATGGTTGGCAAAGATCTGTGCCTTGCTAGAAACACCACATATAGGTGTTTCTAATTATTGTATAGACCAACTTTCAAAAAATCTCCGTAACCGTGCCTTGGATCGACTTGGGATCCGGCCCTATCGATTTGGAATCGAAAAAAAAATTTTCAAAATTTTGTCTGTATGTCTGTCTGTCTGTCCGTGTGTGAAGAAATTTTTGAAATCGATTACAGGTCGCAATTTTTGAGCTATCGATTTGAAATTTGGGTTGTAGTTATAGTTCCATGTCACTTAGACCGCTATTGATTTTGGGTCCGATCGGTCTATATGCAGGGTGTTAAAACACGAACAGTTTTCGTTTTTGTTATTTTTTTCGTTAGTCATACTTTGCACAGAAATTTTAATAGAACACAAATTATTGTACTCATTAAAATACACAATATTGTGCCCCTGTAGATTTTCGCCATTTTGCACTCTTTTTGAGTATCAAAAGGTATTAATTTCCAATAATTATGTAAAGTGGAAAACGCTAGTAATTTACAGTCGCATTAGTTTTGTTAGAGCCTGTGTATTGGTATGTAAATTCAAATTGTACATCCCTCTTCTTATATTAATGTTGGAAGCTTTTTGCCTTTCGTGGTACCATAAACCTAACTACTCCGGTTAGGTTTATGGTGGTACTAATTCGCGAGCCCCACTCGATATGTTTTGCGTTATAGATTCCGCCGACTATAAATCGTTTTCCGAGATGCTGCAAGAAGGTTTTGTAGTCCTGCCATTTGGTGGGCAATAGATGAGACCTATTGATATATTTGGTTGAACTGATTCAACACATACTATAGTAAGTTTAGATTAACTAGTAGATAGTCAGTTATGTATTCGCACCAGTTTAACATTCGTGAAACTGAAACACCTTTCCTTGCCTGATACTCCTGAAACGCAGGAATCAATGCTCTTAGCAGGAATAGCAGGACCGCTGAAAAGGCAAAACTTTGCAAAAGCTCCGACTTCTACCGATCCTGTCCGATCGCTAACGACCAGTCTCATCGCCTCATCCCATTCATTTTTCGTTCTGATCGTCGTAGCCGCAGTCGCGTCAAAGTTGCGCGCCGTTCATAGTGTTTACGGTTTAGTAGGTGCGTTTCATCTCTCTGGGGCTTTTGCTCGTGCAAATCGCCAGCACGAATCAGGTATTGAACCGGACCTCTTTTTTACGTTTGGTGATTTTCTGTGGCTGTGACTTACCGTTTTAAACTCATCTCGTTCGAGTGCTAATTGGTGCAATCGGAGGAGGAAGCGTTTCTTGGTGATTTGAATTCACCGGTGTTGTTGGAAAGCAAAAGTAAGTAGTAGAGAGAAATTGTTTCATTCATTAGTGTTGATTATGTAGGATATTGTTCCATTCATTACATTATTACATATAGTTGTTACTGTAATGAGGGTAATGAATTATGAATAATTGAATGATTTGAATGATGAAGATAACTGTAATTAACCGATAAAACATTTAATTATTCGAGTTATTGGGGTTTAGGTTTAGCTAAGCTGTTTCTGTTTTTTACAACAGGTATAATATTAATATTGACTATGGGTGTAACTAGAACTATTTTCTCAATTTCGGTTTTTCATAAAAGCACAGCATTGTAATTAAAATAATTAGGTATACAAAATCCAATGAGAAAAATTGTCACCTATCTCAATTTTAAAGCAAGAAATATATCATAAAATATAATATTTATTATTGGATGAAAAGAGGATTTAATAAACAAATTTTCTAATGATTACTTACTAATAAATCACGCAACAATGCAATATTTATTCGTGGATAAAAATTAAATTTAATAAACAAATTTCTAATAATTTATTTTTATGGAATTAAATAAACAATTTTTTAAATGTTTAAACTAAAGCGGAAGTAAGTAAAGCGAATTGCTCCACACCTCGTTTCAAGCAATCTAAGAAAAATCATTTTCGCTAGAAAATGTACACCTATTTTTAATTATTTTTCAACGCTACGCCAAAATATCCAAAAATTACCTCGAACTCAATAAAAGAACGCACTCA
>MU182550.1:104716-131224 GCA_016904865.1 Pissodes strobi | reverse complement strand
CATTTTTATATGGCCAGTCTATTTCTGTTTCAATAATAAATTTAAAATCCCCATTTATAACCGGCAGTTTGGATGAATTAGAATGTTTAATCGATGTAATTGATAATATATCAATTCCTCTTAACAATGACCTCCCCATAAAGGTGGAATTCCCTCCGAGCGATAGCTGCGATGATCGTTCAGCGATCGTCGCTGCGACGATCGCGCTGAGACTGATACTATTGTTCTTTTATGGAATCACTTTCCTCCAAGCGACAGCCGCCAGCGATAATCGCCGGGGGCAGCGTGCGTCGCAAACTGCCTTCTCCCGGGGCAAATATAGTCGCTGCGACCAACGACTTTTCCTTAGTTTAAACTGAGGTCGGTTCAATCTGAAACATTTTCGGAATTTTTTATCGTCAGGCTTCAAATGGATTTGTATTAACTGAGTGAAAAAGCCCTCCTCCGGTCTAGAGATATACAGTATGTCCCCGGATGGGGTTAACAAGAGGACAAATGGACTAAAAATTGAAAGATACGAAAAAAAGTTATTCTTGATAAAAGTTTTTGCTTCCTCTAAAACTGAGAACTGCCCAAAAATAATACCGTATATTATACAGAGCCATCACAAATTAACAATACATGAAATTTTCCAAGAGTAAATCACGTGATTTTATTTTTTTTAATAATGTTAAACAAAAAAGTTGATTGCAGATAAGTTATTGAAATGCAGGAATATTATTCACAAGTATACAGGGTGCTACAAATTCGTTTCTTTGTATGGGTATCTCAAAAGCCGTAAGAGATACGGGTTCAGTTAAATTGGGGCAAAGTTGCGCAATTTAAGGATGATTGACATGCCGTCAAATAGCTTAGAAATTTCCGTCTACTTCCGGAGATATCCTTAAAAAATCGAAAAACATCTATGTTATTTTTTCCTGCCTTTGTTTGAAGAGATAAAGTAAAATAAATGTCACATTATTGTTGCCACTTTTTCTCCTCTACAAGCTGGCGGTATCAAATTTTAAATCCGACGTTTCGCTATTGGACCCCTTAATTTTTTTAAATAAATAATAAATTTTTAAAAAGCCTTTGGTCTAAAACCAACGATGTATCGCACATATCAATCAATCAACAAATCTAGATTTTTTCCATAAAAGATAATGTGTTAGACAGAGATGGGGGGATCTTTTCTAACCCGATTTCACTTATGACAATATTTGTTACCACTATCGGGCTAGTGTGATACATCGTTGGTTTTAGAAGACCAAAGGCTTTTTAAAAATTAGAGAAAAAACCCAAGTCCGTATTTAAAAAAATTAAGTTGATGAAGGGGTAAAAAGTGGCAAAAATAATGTGACATTTATTTTACTTTATCTCTTCAAACAAAGGCAGGAAAAAATAAAAATAAAATAGATGATTTTTCAGTTTTTTACGTATATTATTATCTCCGGAAGTAGACGGAATTTTCTAAATTTCTCGACGGCATGTCAATCACCCTTAAATTGCGCAACTTTGCCCAAATTTAATCGACCTCGTATTTCTTACGGCTTTCGAGATACCCATACCAAGAAACGAATTTGACAGTGGCGTAACTACACCCCCGTCAGCCCCCGCAATGCGGTGGGGCCCGCCGCCCAGAGGGGCCCTAAAAAGGAAAAGCTCTGGAATACAAGGGCGCCGAGAGGGCCCCCAAAATAATTTGCGGAAATTTCTAGTTACGCCACTGGAATTTGTAGCACCCTGTATACTTGTTAATACTATTCCTGCATTTCAATAACTTATCTGCAATCAACTTTTTTGTTTAACATTACTAAAAAAAATAAAATCACGTAGTTTACTCTTGGAAAATTACAGGTATTGTTAATTTGTGATCGCTCGTTTTTAGTTTTAGAGGAAGCAAAAACTTTTATCAAGAAGAACTTTTAATCGTATTTTTCAATTTTTAGTCCATTTGTCCTTGTTAACCCCATCCGGGGACATACTGTATATCGTATCGACCTCATCTCGTAGAACCACACACATTTGAAATATGCCATCATCTTCGGTTTTTTCATACATCATATAAGCCGCAAGTAGTTTGCTACTCCGCCTTAAACTAATTCCAATGACTTGACTGACACAGAACGAACGAAGAACTAATAGGAAAATTACCGATACTCGCTTGAAATTTAATGTCGCGAACGCTGGTTGGAAAACATACCTATAGCGATTATCGCTGAGCGATAATCACTACGCGATTATCGTCAGCGATAGCCGCTCCGAGGGAATTCCACCTTTAACTGTCAATATCAACAATATCAAATGAAAAACAATATCAATTAGTTATTCAGGCCTGGATCTCTTCAAAAGTACTTGTCACAAAACACCAACACTTTCTTTATCACTGCTACTTTCGATGTCCGCATTATCGTGATTTTTGTCAGCGACCTGCGCTCTGGATTATTAGGGCTTCTTGTGTAACAAATGGGACATGGTTTAAAGTGTTATCGTAAGATATGTATAATTTTAGAATTAATGCAAATTTTATTTTATCATGTTTTCCATTCGGCCTACCTGAAAAAAGTTGCATCCTCGCGACTTCTAATCTGATTCTGAAGGTAACGGCACATCATATCCGCTACTTTAGCTGTCAGTGTTGTCAGAGAGTCCTCCAGATGGTATCCCTGACTGCATATGGTCTACTGCAACAACGTTGTCATATTTCTTCGTCTTGCTTCGGGTTGAAGATGGCATGTCCGGGACACTATCGTTAGGTAATACTTCTTTGACGCTCATAGGTCCTGCGTATCTTGGGCTTAACTTTTTGTCTAACCTTTCTTTTTGTTTAACCTGTATCTTTTTCAACGTTTCTTGTCTCAAGTCTTCTAGGTCTCTAGCTATCTGTAGTAACTCTAACTCAGCAGAGAGAATGTTGTCAAATACGAGACACAAGAAGAGTCTCGTTTTGGGTTCCAATGTTTACGTCGCTTTCACGTAAAAGGGATTTGTCATTATGGGAATTACAGGTGTGTGACTTTTGCTTTGATAAACTTAAAAATAGAGTGAAATTTACCGATAGTAAGAGAAACTCTACGTCACAAAAAGAGGATATAATAAACAAATTATTTTATCGTCTCTTTTCGTTTGTATTCGTTGCAATCGGTTTCACGTTTGATGGTACCATATAAGTCCGCCAACATATTTGGGGTCCATTTTCCACTGTACCGCTTGTCCATATGAGCCATTTGCTGATGAAATTTTCTCTGTGTTCATTTAAAGCTGCATCTAAACTTTCAGGAAAAAATCCCAAATGCGACTGAAGAAAATTGAGCTTAAGTGACATGTTGCAACCTAATTCCTTGTAAGATTGGATAAGTTCTTCAACTAGTTCTGCATAATTCCCTGACTTCTTACTTCCTAGAGAGTTGCTACACACATTTTTGGAGGCAATACATGCTCTATTTTCTTTTTTCAACAGTGCAGCTTCAAAATTATTATCCTTGAAAAGTTATTGTATTTGCGGACCAACGAACACCGTGTATCCTCAAAACATTTAAACATCTATTTCATATATCATAGCACCTCCGAAAGGCCTTAGCCATAATAAATTTAAAAAATAGTTCGAGGCCCCCATGAACAATACCATAAACACTAGATAGGCACGGCAAGCTTTTGGTGCAGTGATATGGTTTTAAGAGTTTGGTCACGGATGTATCTTAAAATAACTCTAACTTCTGACTGACTAAGTTTCACGGATTCGGGCCTATTATTTTTTCTAATTTTACAATATTAGTTTCTAAAATATTATTTTAAGAATAATATTTAACAGAATTTGAAGTGTACTTGAACCATCATTCCTCACAATCATCATCATTATTGTCAGTAGCACCACAGCCTATAGTTCGTCTAGTCGGTTCTCTTTCTGACAGTTTGGTAAATTAATATCATTTATGTCTTCATTAATTTGATGCTTCGATCTCAATTTTGGTCTATATCTTCGTCTAGTACGATATCATAAACCGCCTTCGTTGCTAAAAGCTCTCATTTGTTCTTATTTGATTACTTATCCAACTTTCAATGTAAAATCAATGTTTCTACCCCAAACCTGTTTTTATACTTGTATACCTGCGTCACTTATCATCTTCGTGGACCGTGCCCATTATTCTTCTAGCTTGTGAACATTTCTTTTAGTATTGTGTTTTGAATTTGATCTGTTTAATTTCACACAATGTAGTCTCTGTTTTGTATGACTGTTTTTATGCCTGTGTTTTGTAATGTAATAGTTTTAGTGTGTTTTTGCACTGTTATACTTCTGTTCTATTCAAAGACAGTCATGCCTGATGATGTAGTGTAGTTTGTGAACATTTCTCTTAGTATTGTGTTTTGAATTTGATCTGTTCAATTTCACACAATGTAGTTTCTGTTTAGTATTACTGTTTTTATGCCTGTGTGTTGTAATATAATAGTTTTATTGTGTTTTTCACTTTTATACTTCCTTTCTATTCAAAGACTTTTTAATTAATATAATAATTGTACTGTTGACGAGCGTATTTTTTTTTGTATGGCACAATCAAATAGTATTGTATCTATCATTGAGACTTATAAATAAATTCAACTTAAATAGGCAGAAGCTAAAATATACCAAGAAAAATTCTGAGCGTCGTTAGTTCAGATGAGGGCAACAATTAGAAATCTTTAACTTTAAATATGACCAATTATTAAGTATTACTGAGATTTGTAGCAGCTTTTGCTTTCTCTGAGGCCTCTAATAGCTCTTGACCATAAAGACATATTTTAGGTACAAAAAAACCCATAAAGCTCTCATTTTCTACCCTATTTAAACTTCACTTAAGTCGTTTAGAAAGTGATATATCTGTTAATAAGGGTCAAAATACCCGACCAAATTCCTTACTTTTAAGAATATTTAACCGATACTTTTGTTATCTCTTCCTAGATAATATGCCTACAAGGTACATAAATTGATTAAAAATATACCATTTTCAACCTGACTGAGAAATTTCGACCATGTCATTGCCCATTTCGTTTATTGGGATTATTACAAATTAACCTTGAATAGTTACACGCTTGAATGAAACGAAATGTTTACAATCAGTCCTCATTTACAAATTGACGATTCGTTAAACAAAATAACGGTTTTTCTTTAAAGTACTAAAAAGTATAAGCGTACACATGCTTGAAGATTAAAATGATATTTACACATCAAACGGCAAGCCGCAAATATGTTTTGCTTGCTTACTTACTACAATCAGAAAAGTTCATCGAAATCGTGCCATCACCACCAAACAAGCAATTATTCAAGAACTTTATTATTTTATCGCTGACCAGTGCACATAAAAGTCGATGCCCATGCAGTTTATTATCGCTAGACAACATAAAATGATTAGTTAATTAGGATATCCTACATCGATAAAGCGTCTTTATATTCTAGGTCAATAAAACCTATTAGAATACCATAAAGATGTTCTTTTCATTAACTATTTGCCTAAATACGATGAAGTAATTAAAAGATTTCTCTTTTGTACTTCGATTGACAATATCGGTAGAGCAAGTGTTACAATGTAACATGTACAATTAGCTGTAAAAGTGCTGAAAAACATATACAAAAATATAATAGAATATATTTTGGTATTATAGAGTTCATTTGTATTAAATGAATCTGTCCACTCACTTTGTAAAATAGATCGTTTGATGAGTCAAGGAAGTCCAAGTGCGTCTCCGTGTTTAAAAATATCGAATTCAGTGGCTCTGTCACCTGTAAGAAAATTATAGACCTACATCTGCTATAAATATTGCTGTGATACTCGTTAATTTTTGGGAATATTCACATAAATCTAGTGAAATTGATTTTGGATTTCAAACAAAGGGACCTTTTATAATAATTACCACTGCCACCTTGGATATGCTTTAAACTAAAAATTCGTAATTTGTGGTCCGGGTACGATCAGGGAGCTGCGGTGCGCCAAGAAGGGAACCGCAACAACATTTATCTAAATGATGTACGTAAACGATATCAGATCACACCCTTAATTCCAATTTCTTTATCATATAATCTGCATGGACTTCAGGTGTAATATCGAATTTCTTACTTTAATGTAACTCGTGAAACTAGAATTCTGTTTGCGTCACTCGAGCCTTGGCGTGATAGGTTATTTCTATTTTTCCTTTACAGCTGGCCAATGGTATGATTGATTGTTAATAAATTAATTAAGTCTTTTAAAATTTCGAACGACACTTTGTCGCAGCGATGATGACTGGATTTATGGTCAAAGAGCAAATTCTGTATACGATTTCTACAGTGTGACAATAATCTTTAACCTTGCAGAAAATGTGTTTTTTTTTTATAAATGTCGCGAATGCATGCCTTGGACTATAGTAAATTTGAGGCGCTTAATTGAGAGCGCAAAAACTATCAAAACCAAACTTAGAAAAATGAAAGATATTTCAAATTTATATTTTCCAGACAGCGAAATTAAAGGGCATAATAATACAATATTTATAACAATTTTGAAGTGGAGAGTATGCTGCTGAACGTGTTACAAAAATGTGTGATGCGGCGAACGGTAAAGAAAGTAGAGAGGGACATCGGCGAAGCGAATTTTGACATTCGTCCACAATTTAAACCAAGCATGGGAAAGCTATCTTCTATCTTCGTCGCTTCCACGTCGTCTAACTCGCCTATCAGTCTCTGACAAGAATCGATCGTTGAGCTGGCTGAAGTCTAAGGCACAGCATGACCTACCCTTCTTGTCAGCTCGGATATATAAGTCCTTTCTCTCAAATTCAATGAACGATCAGTGAGCAATTCTAGATAAATGTCCATAACATTTTAGAGCTGGACAATTAGATTAGATTAGATTTTGGGTAGTTTTCCACTGCGACCTGTGTAAGGCCTATATTGGCTCTTTCTTTTTTTAGGGTACCTCATCCAGTTTTGTAACTCTGATTATACTTCATAGCTTCAGTGTAGCAGAATGAAACTATGACACTTTTCAAAATATTGGTCACTTTCTTGGTTCTACCAAAAAACCATTTTTGAGGACGCTATTCTTGCTCTACATTTTATAGATTTGCAGCCACGTTTTCGTGAAAATATTGCAGTTTCCGAGCCAAACAAATCCGGGATGAGATATCTAATTCAGTCAATCTGCATAAACTAGATAGGAACTTAAAAAAGTGTAAGAATATACTGATAAGCTCGTATACCCAATATGATCCTTCTCTCCAATTCAAAGATCGGTCGGTAGGCAATTTTAGATAAATGTCCATAACATTTTAGAGTTGGAAAATTAGATTAAATTAGATTTTGGGAAGTTTTCCAGAGCAGCCTGCCCACCACTACGAACTGTAGGATCTACTGTGGCTCTTCGTGTTTTTAGAGCACCTCATCTAGTTTTCTATCTCTGACTTGATAATGACCCCTCTGTGTAGCTTACTTGAACTATGACACTTTTTCAAATATTGGTCACTTTCTTGGTTCTACCAAAAATAATTTTTGAGGACGCCACTTTTGCTCTACGTTTTATAGATTTGCAGCTTCGTGTTCGTGAAAATATTCTAGTTCCTGAGCCAAACAAAACCAGGATCAGATATTCATTTCCAGTCAATCTGCATGAGCTAGAGGAGCTTACAGAGGCAGTGTAAGAATATATTGATAAGCTCGGATATCAAATATGCCCCTTCTCTCCAATTCAAAGAACGGTCGGCGAGCAATTCCAGATAAATGTTCATAACATTTTAGAGTTGGACAATTAGATTAGATTAGATTAGATTTTGAAGAGTTTGCCCACCACTACGACCTGTAAGTTCTATTGTGGCCCTTCCTATTTTTAGAGCACCTCATTTAGTGGGTTTCCTCGTCTTCTTGGCCGAACCGCGGAACCTTCATAAGGTTTCATCTGCCAGACCCATCAGACTTGTCCACAATGGCCTGTCAATAAACCTACTATTATTCTGACAGCCTTTCTATTGTGGCTTAAATCAGCTGTGAACTTTGCTAAGGAACTATCAATGACCTCCTTAGCTGGTTTCTGGTTGGACATTCCACCATTCCTGAGACTCCGTTGCAACCCATTTCATAACGGATGCCTTAATAGTACGCCTGGCCCACCCACAAAAGGATTCTGGTCTCTTCAAAGAGACCCACGAGGCTTAGCCATTTCATCGGCTAGCCCTTGTACAGCACTCAATGGCCTCGTCGCCCCTACTTGCCTGGTCTTTGTCCACCAAGTCACTGTTGCATATCTAGTTGTTAAATAAAACGTATACCATAGAAGATTCTAGTGCAAAATATTTCTGACCAAAATAGCTCTGGTGGAAATAGCTCTTATATAAAAACACCTGATCACAAAAGAGTCTACCTATATACGCCTGAACAAAGTGGCGCTGAACGAAATAGCGATCGCACAAAATAGCATGCGCGCAAATAGAGCCGAAGAAAGAGCACTGTCTAAAAAGGCACTAGTTAAAATAACGTGTGCTTAAAAAGCGTCGGGACAAAATTATTCTGGATAAAATAGCGCAAAATCAAGATGTCATGTATATTTGTGCAGATTTTAGCTGAAATACTATTGTAAACTTAGCTCTAGGTAAATCTATTACATATAGGGCTAGGCCTATCTAATTTGTACTCGTATAAGTCCATGTGCAAGTAGATAGTATTCAGAGTAATTCAAACTAACACAATTTACTCTGGCGTATGACTCGAAAGCGCATTTTGTATATATTTTCTTTCGGTTTTGCATGTATCATTTTAACAAAAATAGAGCTAAAAATAGAATAAGGAAAGATTCAACAAAAAAAATACACGTTATTATATCTCATCATTGCCGTTTCTCTTTTAGACAAAGATTGTTTAGAAACGTGATTTTTATCCCATTTTGCTGAGAGGCCACTTAAGCACTGTTTACTTTAAAACAATTTCATCCAAGCGCTCTTTAAGCATACATTACTTTGACCACCGCCACTGCGAAAATGCCCACATGTGGGTTAAAGTAAGCAGAGTCAGAGTCAACAATCTCCTGCTGTATCTTCCTCAGTAATCTTTGCTTCTGTATAAATTTCTGCTCAACTAATATCCATAAAATATCTTGTTGATTGATAACAATCTCCATCTCATCGCTACTGTTAAAGGATTTTGCGAATGGATGGTATGTATGCCATCCTTCTCCAGAGATAGATTCATTGACGTTGACCGTGTGCAGTGTTTCTGTTAGGAAATCCATTTTTCTTGCGATTGGATGTAGATGCACCAAATTTTTCCAAGTAAGTGACTGCTCTGACTTTCGACTACTGACCGTGATCGTGTTGATGTTAATTAGTTTCCTCTTCGGTTAGAAACCAGATTTATATTTTTTAAGTTCTAATCTCGCAACAATGTTTTCACCTGTAAAATTAAGAGGTCTTGATTCCTGACCTAAAATATTTATTTTGATGTTATCGATACGGGATCTGGTTGCAGGATTCTAAGTTCGATAATTATACTGTATCCTGCATGCATGGTTTCATATACGGATTATGATAGGCAGTTTTAACTTTTCATCCATGAGCAAGATATATCAAGCAGTTATCAAATAATTTTAAAAAATAGACAAAGTGGTTCTTCATTGCGTCATCTAAAACAAAAATTCAGGAACACACCAGTTTCTCCTTATAGTTTATGCAAATCCAAATGTTTTATTTGATAATTAATTTACTACAAAACATTATCGTTATAAAACTGATTTAATCTTCAGAGTAAGTAGGCGTAGTACAAGGGCAATTTTATTACCGTCAACACGCTATTTTCGTGTTTAGATTTACTTCAGGGGATTATGTCTAAATGATCCACCCCCAGACCCCCACATAGCATTTTTTAGAATTTAATCAAGAATTCAAAGAATCTGGATAGACAAGTTTTAAGTCTAATTTTTAAATTGGCTGCTAGTCTGAGGAGAGGAAACATGCTAACGATATTAATTGTATTATTATATACAGAGTGTCTATTCGACTTGAATTTGCATCAGGATTACTTGGGAATGACTAACCCATATTAAAGAAAAATAACGTTTCTTTCGAAAAATATCAGCGGTATCCAAAATCTGCCAAATTTGTTTTTTCATATTTGCCTATAGATTAATATTACAATTCCAACAAATAAATCACTAATCTAAATTCTCGTTAAAAATGAAATGTTCATTATTTTACATAGGCATTTCCTACCATGACAGCATTTCTACTTTTCAGGAGTTTACTCACCTTGAATCGACTCGCAAATTTATGAAAATCGCACCTCACTATAGCAAGAGATATCCGTTTTAAAATGTAACCAACATTTTTGACTTTTGCAGCTTGTTTGTCCAGCAGTGTAGATATTTAAGCAAACTAATTACGAACTTTGTTCCGTTTTAATATTGAAAGGTCTGGTGCACTTTATTTAACAGAGAAAACTGTTTATTTATTTTGTAACATATTAGCAAACACAGGAAATAATAATTTATATAGGTAGTAATTCATACTGTACTTTGTCTTATATAACTTGTATATTTTATCATTATGAATAACGCTTTTTCAAGCACGATAATTTTTTTTGTCGAATGCGAGGGTATATCAAGTTTTCTATTAACTTACGTACGTAGACAGCTACTTTCCCAATATAACTATGATAGAAATGGAATAGAGAAAAATGTATTATCCCTATATTTTTACTTGCAAAATTATCTTGGAAACCCGTTTTTCTCCTTTGCATTTAGTTGCGTTATAAATATTTCTTCCGCGATATGTATTATCTTTAAAATTAAACGAGAAAATATAACTTTACTGAATGATACGAGATCCAAACTTAAAATTTTAGGTTGAGAAAATGTTCAGTTAGTTATCCCAAATATCCTCAGATTCCAGTGACAAAAGTACAAAAAGAAATAGCTATTCTAAGCAAGTTTTTATACTTTTCGACACTATACCGTTGGGTTTGAGGAACTGGCACCCACAGATAACTTATAGCTTTATCAAATCTGATGCATTATTTAAAGGAATATGCCACGAGTTTCTACTAACGACTAGATTCAGCCATTTAGGCTTCAAAAATCAAATGTCTATAAATATATGGCTATATTTGTTCGAATTATTTATCCCCTTGAGAGCAAGCATATTTTCCTAAACACAAGACAAATATTTTACGTCAGAAATTTTACTCAGAACCAAGATTTTGAGACTAACTACCCAATATCTTCTACTATTAAGGATTAGGAAAATCAGACTACTTAGCCTGAAGTTTTCTAGCAGCTTAAAGTAATAGTTCTAAGATCTTGTCTTGAAATAATAATTTAGCTTTTATCCGAAGAAAATCGACGTTAGATAGTAGTCGATTTTATGCCACTTGCTGTTTATTCCATATGGCAGTATTGAGCTATACAATGTGATTTATGACCCTATAAGGATAAGGTTCATACTTCAACCTTTCAACAAATGTTCCAATATGCCCCTTAGGTAGTAACGTCTGTATTTGCTTATCTTGAATAAAGCTGAGGGTAAAGGCATGTTTATATATTGTATCCTATAACGAGTTAAGGCCATTGGCGTGCACTTCATTTCAAATACTGATAGCGCAGATATTATAGTCGGTTAGTCGTATATTCACATGTACATTATGTCCTTAAATGCGAAAAATTGAGAGAAGTTTAGTCCAGTTTAGTACAATTATGAGCCCCAAGTCGCACAAATGCTCATATGTGCTTTCTCCATCATGAACTGAAAATTAACTATTTTCTAAATGAATAAAATAAATCCCTCCAAGATTAAATGCAAAAATTGTATAAAGTGTTTCAGTCGATAAGTCCGTAAATTATTCAGTTACGTGAAGAGTAAGGAACTGCGATTATTAAAACTGCTCCAAAAATTGAGACTGGAACGTGCAGTTTTGTTTTAAGTTAAGCCATTTGTTATATAGGAAGCTGAATTTAAAAAAGTTATATTTAAAGTATCTAAAATATCAAAGATAATTTAATTTGGGTATTGCGGTAAATATGCTTCACGTACCTAAATACATTAGCTCTTCCAACCTCCACCCTCTCGTCCCTTATTCCACTTATATTAACATATGCTCAACCTTTTTGGAAGCTAGACTTTTATAATACAATTATATAGAACAGTCCCAGTGCTTAAGACCACACGACAGAAGTGAGAACTTCATCAAAGCGATATTAAAAACTAGATAAAATGAAAAAAAAAATTAGCGAGTCTGCTAATACTCGAGACACTGATGTGTAAACATATTCTATATCTACATCTGTTGTGTATTTTAATATATTGCTTCAATAGCGTTTAAATCGATAATTTTTTTAAGCCCATGGTATTTTGTACGCTTCACAATTATTTGAGCAGCCCTCGTAAAGAGTATATTTCAAATTCAAAATTCAAATTCAAAATTCAAAAATCTCTTTATTTTAGAAAATACAATTTGCATGATGTATTAACAAAATGGCGTCAAAATAGTAATCTTAAAACCTTAAACTTAAACATAAACTTAAAACAAAAACTACAAACTCAAATAACACTAGTGACAAAGCAGACACACAATTAAAATGAAGAGTGAGATTATAAATTAAAATAATCAGAAGATAAAGTTAAGAAAATTGACACCGATATTAAGATTATTAAAGTTAAAAGTCAACAGGTAATTATAAATTTAAAGTGATTAAAGTTAAAATTGACAGTTATTAAAAAGATTGAAGTTAAAAATGGACAAGTAATTATGGACTGTTGAGAAACTCAGCAATATTGTATGGCTCAATGTCAATTAGGCTTTTCATTACTTCTTTCTTGAAGTGGAAGACATTTTCAATTTGTTTTATTCGATCAGGCAGTTTGTTATAGTATTTTATACAAGAATAGGCAGGCTGCGCCTATATAGTGTCATCCTATGCTCGGGAATGTTGTAATCACTTGACCTGGTGTTATGGTCATGTCTAGGCAGGTGCTGTAAGAGATGTTTATTTTTATGTAAGAAAAGCACACATTCGTACACATGCATTGATGTTAGAGTGAGCGAACCATGTTGCTTGAAGACACCTCTGCACCACTGAAGCCCACTCATACCAAGCACAACTCGAATTGCTTTCTTTTGTATTAGGAATACCCGCTCAGCCGCTCAGCTCGTATGCTGTTACCCCAAAACATTATGCCAAATCTAAGAACTGAACTGAAACTAGCATGATAAGTCATCAATAATGCTTCAAAGTCGAGGTAGTTTTTCAAAACTCGTAGACTGTAGCAACAGCTGCCCAGTTTTCCGAAACATAATCGACTTCCCTTTCCCAACCAAGGTGGCAGTCAACAACTATACCTAGGAACTTTGCCTCTGCCGTGAAAGTTATGTTTTGATTCAGTAAGTTTGCCTCAGCTGGGCACTCACAAGTTGATTGTTTAGTTCTAAAAATTACAAAATTTGATTTTTCTGCATTGAGTACCAGGCTGTTCTGGACAAACCACTTACTCACCGACCCCAAACACTCTCCACCAGTTCTCAGCACAGTCTCGACCGAACGCCCCCCCGTTAGCAGGCTTGTGTCATCCGCATAGTTTACCATTGATGTTTTTCCAGTTGAAATCACTCTGCCCAGATCGTTAATATAGCATACAAACAATAAAGGTCCGACCACGCTACCCTGAGGCACACCCATATATATCAGCCTGTCATCTGAAAAATAGTCATTACCATTCAACCGGACCAAGACCCTCTGCATGCGATTCCGTAAGTAGGACCGTACCCACTACAGAGGAGCACCCCTAACTCCGTAATGTGATAATTTATCGAGCAATATGTTATGATCTAGACTATCAAAGGCCTTTGATAGGTCTAAAAATGAGCCAAGCGCTACTTGATGGTCCTCAAAGTACTCCACGATCCCACTCACAAAGTCATAAACTGCAGTATTTATTGACCTTCCTGGCAAAAAACCATGCTGACTCAAACCTATCAGTTTTTGGGAAGAGAAGAAACCTAGCAAACGAGCACACATTGCCTTTTCAAAGATCTTAGAAAAAGAGGATAAGAGGCTTAATGGTTTGTAGCTCTCAGGCAGAGCGGGATCACCCTTCTTAAACAATGGTTTAACAATTGCAAGTTTGAGGTTGTCGGGAAAAATTCCAAAAGAAAATGAATTATTTATTATGTAACAAAGAGGAGTTACCAGTTCCTTTGCGCACGCCCTAATTATACTAGTAGGAACCCCATCATGCCCACAGCTTTTTTTATTTTTTAGACTATTTATTATTCCAATCAGCTCTATGTTGGTAGTGAGTGTTAGAAAAATGGTGTTATTGAGGAGTGGCATCTTACAATTATATTGCACATGCTCTACACCGCTAAGTAAATTAGAAGCCGCCTGAATCATATAATCATTGAGAAGATTGCTTACATCCTGAGGTGGACCCGGAATGCCAATGTCCCTTCTGGTCTCCCCAGTTCCCCTGACCTCATTTACGACCTGCCATGCAGCCTTTGGTTTATTATCACTACGCAAAATTTTGTTTGCATACTGTTGTTTTCTACTTTCCTGCAATCAACCATTGTATCTACGCTTGGTAGCATTATAATCATTCAAATAAGAACAATTCGCTCTACTCAGAACTAACAAAATATCTAATTCCCTCTTACATTCAACTATTTCGTCTTGGTGACGCCTGAATATAAACAACCACTTATTTGGAATTGGTTGCCTATATTCTGGCGTTAGAAAGAACACGTTTTACAAGGAAGCGCTGAAGTAGCTGCGCATTAATAACTGCGCATGGTTTGTGATGTCACATCTCCTTGCACACTTCCGGCCTTTTTCCCTAGATTTACCCTCATACCGCCGTGTAAGATGTTTACACACCAAAACCTTCAAAGAGCATTAAAAACTGCATTAGAAATATTGTGAACTACTAAAAAGCATAAACCTACTAATTAAATGTCACCCTGTCCTAAGTTTGAACTTGAACTTGACAAATGTTATATAAACATTCACAGTTAATTATAAACAACTAAAGCGTTCGACGGGAGCGATTTTAATCCTTAATGATGTAGCTATCAGCATTTTGTAACATATAAATACGCAGGCAAGCACCAAATTCATCAGGCTTACGGGTCTCTCAACTTCGCTCAATCTAGCTGGCTACAGCACACAGGTGCGTACACTTCTAGTTGTTCTATCCCACAACCCCCATATCTGTGAACACTTGGACATAGGTCCAGGGTGATCAGGTCCTTACCTAACCTAGATGGACGTATGCACAGGTATACGACACCCGAGGGATTCTAAAAAGTAATGAGAGTCGAATCTACTAGTGAAGTATCAAAATTTCCAGTAAAGGGATTTTTAAAAGTAGTGCAAGTGCCTTAGCGATCTGTGACAAACTTAAATCAGAAAACTCTAAGAGACTTACCATATAAATATCAAAACGTAAATAAAAGATAACCCCGCTCACATAAACTTTATTAATAAAAGAGTGACGTCGCTTTCTAGAAAAACTTTGAACTAAGCCTCCCTTGAGAAGACATGCATTTAATATCAATTGGTTATAGTGTAAACTCTTAATTCATCTATAAACTTCTAACCATTGTTAACTTTGTTTGTAAATAAACGTTTATTGTTTTTATCGATGTGTCTCCTTTATTATCTCTTCTCAACTTGACGTAGTGCGAACCTGGGCTACTCTCCTGCACGCTAAGTAAATCGTGGAGTCACATGTAAAAAATACAAGTCGTGACAATATCATTTACCTATCAAGTCTTAGTTTATATGCAAATGAGAATTAACAAATAATACTTAATAGGATGTGCGATATCTACATAATTTGTGCAGAACAGAAAAATGGGAGAAATAATCTGAATAATTGCAATATGAAGAAATATTTTGAATATACCACAAATACTATAAACATTGATGTTTAGGTAAAATTTTACCTCAAAATCTCCCATACAATCGTCATAAACCTCTGTCAGCTTCAAATCGTTTTAAATGAGTTTTCAGGCAAATACATCTCCATACTTACGACACAAACTGTACGCATCGATATTTCGAAAGTGAATTTCTACCTTGAACTCTGCCATAAAATTTACAGAAATTGCACCTAATCACTAAATAATTTCAAAATCTAGATTTTTCGATCCTGACCCATTTTCCGACTTCAAATCGTTTTTAGAGGTTTCACGCAATTAGATGTATAAATCTACATATTTTAGCCTATCGTTATCGTACAGAAAATTGTTATAGGACTTTTTTTTTATAGCAGAGATATCAAGGTTTACGAATCTCGGCTTGTTCTTTTAAAGCTAATTATGCGTACGATTAAAGTAGATTTTTCGAGCTGAAAATCCAAAAAATCACCAATTCGATACCGAATTGTTGGTTTTTTCGTATCGATCTCATTTTGTGGTATGTTGTAACCCTCCTCTTTAATGTACTGAAGTTTGATTGCTCCGAATTATTCGATTTTCCAGTAATATTATATTATGTTGTGACGTCTCGTATCAAAACTCGAAATAGCGAAATATTTAAATTCTACTAGCTCACCCTAAGGATTATCATTTCTAAAGTGTTTTCATGAGTGATTTTTAACGCAGATACTCGTCAAAAAATCGATTTTTCTACGAACAAATTGTTTTTCGAGAAAAAAGTAAAAACCTTCATTTATTGACCTACAAATCGATATTTTTACATTTTACCTCAAAAATCGATTTTCCCGATATTTTCCAAACAGAGAAGCATTTAGAGAATTTATCTCCTGAAAATTCCCTATCCAACTGTCGCATGTCGTCTCGGTTTTTCAATCCTCGCAACTTTTACGGCGCTTCAATAGGATTCCGAAAACCGCCAAAATGAATGTGTCTCGAAAATTTCATCAAAATCAACATTTTCAAAGATCGCCAAAACAATTGACCGTTGGATAGCCAGGTGTTGCCTAAAAACGTGCCCGGTTCTACTTGACTTTACTGAACCCGAACTAACCCAAACTAACCCAATCCCACTTTACCCGAATGAGCGTTACACAGCCGACCCTGACGGAGCCTGACGCATGACGACTCAGTCTTCGTCACTACAGCACTAGTGCGCTGAACGGGCTACAAGAAAATTCCACTTCAAAAATTGAAATATAATCAGCAGCCTCCATTGTTTTATTTCAAGGTTCTAAGCATGTCATATAATTCGCATATTTTTTTTAAAACCGTGTTACGAATATGTAGATATACATTTTTTGTATGAATGAATGAATTTCACAACACTGGCAGGAAAATTCCAGTTATTTACATACCAATTCACCTTGGCAGCCTAGCCTCCCTAGCGAAGGCATAGAGCTTCCTCGGCTGGATCTTTCTTATGTCCGATCCAGTCGGTAAGGACATGAGTGAATAATTTCTGGTCCTCCAAGTATCACCTACATTTTGGATCTTCTACGATCCGCAGCAGGGCAAATGCCTGATCAAGCGGCAATACCCTATGAGGAGCTGCTACAAGCCTCATGTCCCCACTCCTCAGAGCCATGAAGGCCCTTGCCCTACCAGGTGCTGGATCTCCCCAAAGAGGCCTTATTCTTGAAGTGCTCTTTCTCAGACCTCTTGCCCATTCTTTCATTGTAGGTTCGTACTAAAGAATATACCTATTATAGGCTCAGGATCTATTGGACGCATCGCGAAACAATGTCGTACCAGACGGTCGGCTTCCTAGTCGCCCGGGATATTCAAATGTCCCGGCCAAGGCCTCCAAGATGTCTCTGTACTCAGATACTAATGGATAATGAACTCTGCCAGATTTAAGGGTCGACAGAGCAGCTCTGTTGTCCGTGCTGTCCTGTAAATATGTTTCCCTCTGAAGGCTTTTAACAGGTTCTCATACCCACAGAGAGGTTTACTGAATCTGATGCTGAGTAGTATGTTGTTCTTTCTAATTAAGAGTTCCCGACAACCATCAACCGCCCTCCTCCAGACTTTAATGTATCCGCTCCGAATATTATTATTTTCTTTTAGTCTTAAACCTTTCAGTCTGTATGCAGACCTCAAGGCCTCATGCTCCTGTAATTCTCACTCATGCCTGTCTCTGCACTTTGTCAACAGACCCTTAGACGCGGCCGTTTGTGTTCCGATCCACTTTACAATGACTCCATGGGTGATAATGGAGCGTAGGACAGCCTATACAATCTAATGGAGAAAACCCCACGTGGATCCAAAAGCTCTTTTACAAGCTCATAGAGCATTGTTCGCCTTCTAAATGCGGCTGGATAGTTGTCCCTTTTCTTTCAGATCAGCCTAGAGTCCAGTATGACCGTGAGATGCTTGGTTAGCCCTTTATAACTCAAAAACCTACCAGACAAGTTGATGGCCGGGAGAATATCTCCCAGCCCTCGCTTGCTCATAAGAGTTCTATTTCGGATAAGAGTACTATTTCGGCCATGTCTGAGTTGATTCTGAGCTCTGCCCTTTGGCACCACCTCTCTACCAGCTGTAGTGCTCGTTACATGAGTCATTGGTATAAGCTTTAGTTCAAATGTATCGTTACAGCTATTTGTTCGAAATTTAAATTAACAACTATTGGTCTCAAAATACAGATATAGTTCGTAAATGAGTGGCGGTTGCTTTCGAATTTATACCATCAATAGTGAATCTAATATCATTAATAAACCATCAAATTAATAGCCACTATCCACCACTATTCATACGAAACTGTAATGAAGAAAAACCTTGGTCTCGTCTCTAAAATGATAAATACGCAACACGAGAATCTCGAACGATATTTTCGTCTACTAAAATAGTAGAAAATGGACTATTACGTGCACCTCACAATTAATTGATTAAAATCGCCTGACTATGATGTCTGTTGTTTTTTTTTTCAACAACCGACACGAATTTATTAAAATTGCATCATATTCGCTAAACGAAGGGTGAAAGTTTTTTGACGTGATATAATGCGGCGAATCCAATCATAATTGGGCAATTAAAAGCAACGTAATTTCAGAAAAATCTGTGCACATTGGTACAATTTCATTTCGCCGTAATTGGAAATTGAATCGAGTAAATTAGCAATGTTCAATACCTCATTTTTACCTAAATTAAAGAATAGTTTATGAACAGGATGTTGTTAAAATGTTATAGCATGTACAGCTGAAATGAAAGTTTCTTATACACATGCTCGGAAATGCATTGTTCAGTTTAGTAGATTCAGAATGTTAAAAGTACATTATATTGGTTACCTTTTTATAATATACACGGTATTTCATCTTTGAATGCCAATACTGAAAGAGGTTAATCTGTGCATGATAAAAAAAAGTTCATATAAGCATAGGTCGGTTTTTACTTCATGTTTGATCTAAAAGGTGATAAAGATTTGTTTGAAAAATTGTTTTTATTTTTAAACTAGGAAACTATATTTTTACTAAGCTTTGTGGGTGTAAACTAGATATGGAGCCACAAGTATTTTTGAGGAAATTAATTTTCCTTTTTAACTGGCGTCCCATATGATTATTTTGAATGAAAAAAATGATACGCCACTAGTTTTTCCAAAAAAAGTTAATTTATTTGTAGCTTAATTTTGTAATAAGAATTTTATCTTAATTTTTTGTCATATCTTGAAGTGCTTTTCCGTACGCTAATAAAGAACAGCAATTATCTGTACCGGGTGACTTCGTATTAACTATATAACAAAGTTACGGGGGTGCTAGCTTATACGGAGTCACCCGGTAAGTGAAAATAAAAGATGTTTACACTTTTTAGACTTTCATTGAAATAATGTCCATTTCGCCTAAATTAGTTAATAATTTAAATTGCTCGTTAAAAAATTAATAACAATTTTCTGAAACAAAGAAAAAACAATTGTTGAAATACCTTCCACCTCCAGGTTTTTTATCTCATATTACTCATTGAGTATGCCTTCAATATTTCTTATTATATCATAGGAAGCTCTTATGCAAGTCTTCAGTTTTTCTACACTGTAAACTGGGGTGCTGCAAACCATAGTTTTAAGATGCCCCCGTAAAAAAAATCGAAACTATTTATATCTGGGGATCTTGGGGGCCATGATTCAGGTCCACCATGATCAACCTATCGGCTATAAAATGTACGATTTAAATATTCTCTTCTTTCTAGAACCATATTATATTTCTAATTCAAATTGATACTCCTTTAACCAATATGGGTTAGTTTGAGTTAGTTATTTCCATTTAGCCTTTCTAGCAGAAAAAAGTTCACAATTTTAGCCCCGACATTTTTCACGGAGATTCTTGTCATGTGATCAGCTTTCCTCTAAAATATTTATTTTTCTTTATAAAAATGTAAACATTTTAATTTTTTTGACCTATAAATCGTTGTTTTACATTTTCCCTCAAAAGTCCATTTTTCCAACATTTTCGGAACGAAAAGCATTTAGAGAGATGTTCTCCTAAAAATTCCTTATCAAATTCTCGCTCGGTATCTTCCATCCTCTCGGATTTTTCGGCGCTAGAACGACCCAAAAGGACCCCTTTTTCAAAAATATACAGGCTCAAAAAAAATTCTCGCCATATTCCGATTCTCACCAATTTCAATGGAAAGCCTGTCAAAAAGTATGTGTCCCGAAAATGTCTTCAAAATTAAGTAGCTTTTTAGAAGGTTATCGCGTATCAGAGCAAAATTTTGAAAAATCTCACATTTGACGTAATAACTCGGAAGCGGAAAATCGGATCGCCAATAACAGTTAACCGTCGGCAGCCTCCAAATATTGCCTAAAAACGTGACAAATCTCAAATTTTCACTCGCAGCCGTTTTCTCGAGAAAAATCTGAAATGAATGTTAAATAGCCGAACGTAGACAGCGTTGAGTATTGCATACTTTTGCGTAGACAGATCGGTCTTATTCGCTATCCAGAAAAAAATGTGCCGAACCAATACCACTCAATAACAAGGCCCTAGTGCTTGTCGTAAGACGTCATCAATGTAGGCCGTGCAATTTTAATCTTATAAGGGGATACATACACTAATATTTGTGAAAACTATCAATAATTAACTTGTTTTAAAGAACGTTAGCTATATGACCGACTTTTTAACAAGTCTCAAAAGTTATGTTTGAGTTTGGCTTAATAATAGGTGTAGTATTAAATGCAGGCTCTCAACTCCCCTATATCTGCGCCAAACTGCAGGATATGTATTTATGTATAATATACTTTTTCTACTACCGTGCGTAAAGTACTCACTTTACGCACTCTTTAAGATTCGTAAGATTTACCTTTTTAATGCAGTGCGTAAAATAAATTACTTTACGCACTAGTGCGTAAAGTAAATCTGACATATCTTTTGACATTTAGTTTATGCTTTGTCAAGATCCTTTATATACAGTTTATGTCATATTTGACCACTTGTTTCACAAAATAATACAATTTCAAAAGTTCCTACAACATTTAATATTATAAGTAAATTACAAAATGCCTTTAAAATAAAATGAATAATAATTAATTAACATAAGTATGTCAGCGGCCGGCCGCCGCCGCCGTCGCGTCGTAGTTGCATTTTCTTTATCATCAAGTTACCACTGTCCTCTGACTATCATCTTTCGACTTTAAATTTGACGCGCTTCATTAAATTTTGTTTCCAGTTTGACGGTTCGTCTTGGGTTCGACATATTTATACCAAATTGTTTCAAACTAATCAATTTAATAGTGCAATTTTATTGTTGGTGCAAGGGGTAAGTTAATATACTAGTACCTACATTAAATTTTACGTGCGTCATATTATATTTAATTTTAGTTTGGAAATAAAATTATTTGACATGAATGACTCAGACTCTTCTAACTTAGATATTGATTGTACCCCACCGGACATAGTTTCGTTAGCCCAGAAAGCATCTTTACATTTGCTTCCAGTGAAATCTGTCACTATTTATGAGCAAAAATATAACTTGTTTATGGATTGGTGTAAAACGAAGAACATTTCGAAGTTTTCTGAAAATGCATTGTTGGCATATTTTGTAGAAGAATTAAGCACCTATAAACCCTCCACACTTTGGTCAATTTTTTCAATGTTGAAATCTACTTTAAAAGTGAAAAATAACGTTGACATTTCCGCCTACCACAAATTGGTGTCATTTTTAAAACAGAAAAGCAAGCACTTCAAGCCAAAGAAATCCGGAGTTTTTGAAAAGCATCATTTCATAAAATTTATTGTGGAAGCCCCAGACTCAAAGTTTTTATTAGTAAAAGTAAGTCTAAATAAAAATATATATGTATATATTCCTACTTAAGTGGCGCCATTTTTCACAGAGTATTTAGCCCTATTTTAATATTTTTTATTTTTAAGTGAAAATGCGAAACAAAACCTTATATAATTGATATATTTCATTTTATTTCTTATAGGGAGTTTCCATTAGGTACAATGCAGTATTAAAAAAGGCATACAAAATATTCCGTTGCCGTAAATAAATAAATATTGGATAAATCATTCTGGTGATTTTTCGATTTACGTAAAAATCGCGAATAAATATGAAAGAATATACAAAATTTACACACTTTGAGTGTGATGACTGATTTTTGTGGATACTTCTCATTTTGATTAAAAGTGGCATGCTATGCGGACTATGCGCAATGAATCTAGAGCAAGCATGCTTTAATTTAATGCTACGCCACAAAAAAAAATGTGATGATTGCAAAATTGAAAAGGCGCATGGAAAAGGTCAATATTTTATTGTATTTTACTTGCCATTTTATAATGTAATTCCGTATTTATTGATTTGTGTATAATAGTTGAGAAAAAGAAAACAAATTGATATTATATTTTTTGCAATAGAACTCCCTGTTATTACATTCCTCTGTTAGCTGAATGATTCCATTACGAAGTCTTTTTAATATAAATGCAATAATATAGAGGGTGATTCACTTTTTATGTTTCGAAATTTGACATTTCATTGTTAATAGTAATATAGTGATCATATGAATATGTGTTGTAGGTAAAAATTGATAATTATTAAGGTTTTGATAGCACAAATGTGTTCTAAATGTTCACTGCTAAAACTATTACCACAATTTGTACCAACAACACATATTATCACAATTATCCTTCGCATCTCCGCCATCCCTCATTACACTTTGTAGTATACAACTTTTTCCCAATCGGTACAATTTTTAAAGAAGTTATCAAAAAACATGGTGATTCAGCCGACCCTGGCTAGCCGCTCGAGCTCATGCATCGCCTTGATGCGTCATTACAATTTTGTACCGGTCGGTGACAAGCAAGAATCCGTAAATCGGTTCTTTCTTTTGGTTTTAAGAAGAAAAATGCCTAGAAATCGTATTTCTAGTATAGTGATGTGTTAGTGATACGTCTTGCTCGCAAAGGAGGCGAAAAAAGGGGGCAATATGCATCGGGAGAAGCGAATCAGGGGTGAGTCCATATAAGATTATATGCCAAAATTTCAAATATACATAAATACCTGGTTATCTTAAATATATAAAAACAGAATCTCTTGTATAAAAGCAAACTAAATGTGTATAGTACTAAACTGAGTATTATGAATAAATATGACACTTGTAACCCTTATTTTTTTTACTTAATAAAATTGAAATGGAAAATACTCTCAAACTTCTAAAACTAACTATACTTATTAGAATAAAATAGAGTGCGAACGGGTTACAGTCAAAAATGCGAATGAAGCAGTAAACAAAAATTAAATGTGCTCTCTGCGATTTGAATTATACTAACAAACTGTTATTTATATACGAGGGCATGACAAAACATTGTTACATTTATTTGTCGTGTTTGCACAATTACACAAAATCAAACAATATATTCGGAATTGAAATATATTATATCGAAATGAATATAAGTAATAAGCAACAGTTAACGATACGAGCTATTCGAACCGTTCTCTAGTAATCTCGTCTAATCGTACATCCTACCAAAGAAATATACTATTCAATCACAAAAAGTGTTTACATAACACAATCAAAAGGAGGAAATATATACCGGTCGGCTTGCACATTTATTAATGTTTTACATAGAATAAAACGTTTATACCATATAAAGGAATATAAAAATAGAAACAAATGGTTATAATGCCTTCGTATCATTCGTTTTTCGATATTTGATCCCCGTATGGGGCACATGTGGGACTATAAACTACAATTCGATTCGATGCAAATATTGCAAAACAAAAAACAAAGTTATATTTAATTATGATCCACTGACTCATACTGCAGATCTATATGTAAATTTAAGAGTTACTTATTTACAGGATAATAAATAAAACTCAAAATTAAAATATTATCATAATATTTTCAAAGGATATTCATAGCCACAATACTAGAGAGTTTATAGGAAATCATACTGTTATTATTACTAAAATGCAATTATCCTCAATACCAGTGTTCAAAAACACTGTTTAGAGGAATAAGGACTATATATATTGTAATTATTGCTATTACTGTATTAACAAATACTTTTCAAAAAAAAATAAAAATAAAATAAAAAATAAAATTTTGAGTAAGTCGAAGAGTGTCCTTTTCTCACGAAATTAACCTCTAAAAACTAGCCACAAAGGCGCTAACGGAGGCTCAATCAACAAGAACTAAAAGTGCTAACCAAAACTAACCCAAAATTAAGGGAAAAAGGCGGAATGTTATCGTTCGGCTTTATCGAAGCAATGTAATACCGGAACGCATTATTTTTAAACAATTCGTGTTGACATGAGCCGTCCGGTGAGGGAAAAAATTGGAGTAAACATTGCTTGCAGGAGATGTTAATAACTAATAATAATACCTATTTACAAATTCGCATTTGAAGATGCGAATAACTTTAACTAAAATTGGCCTTCACATTTGCAGATGTGAAGGGCCCCCAAGAGCCTCCACCCCAGTAGGTATATTATGTAAGAGTAGTTAGAGGCACACTATATCCCTACATTTGCCGATGTAAAGGATATATGTACTGACAAAAATAAAACGGTATAGTGCTATGTATTTGCAGATACAAAAACAAATAACCACCATACTATTGCAACCCTCTTACATAAAATCATTGCATTGGAGGTAGCGAATTATTACACTCTTGGTTCTATTCAAAACAGAAATTACAGTATTTGCAGATACTGTAAATATGCTAAAAAATCGTTGCATTTGCAGATGCAGTCGAAAGCATAACCAGGGTTAAGCAGCAAGCAAAAAGGTGAATAGTTCGTTGTATTAGCAGATACAATCGATCGTACCCACTGTCTGCAATTGCAGTTGCAGATAGTGAACATATTCATGAACCTATTTTTCTGTTCAAAAACAGAAATTGCAGCATTTGCAGATGCTCTAAATAGGCTAACAGATCGTTGCATTTGCAGATGCAATCGATATCATAAGTAGCAAAACCAAGGAAACTCTTTTGCATTTGCAAATGTATTAGAAGATCCTCTCACGCTAGCTGAGGAAATAATTTAGACAAATCAAGACTATCAAGACTTACCAACATCAGAAGCACCAGATGGTCCTGAACAAAGTAACGACCACCTAGCTGTGTAGGTGTAGGATAATAAAAAAATAAATAAATAAATAAATAAAAAAAAAAAACGACGAAATCACACCTGCGAGGCCAGAACTACATACTCAGATAGTTTAGACGGGACAATTACTTATTGAAAGGACTAAAGATAAAAAAAAAAAAAAAAAAAAAAAAAAAAAATATCCACCACCTGCCAACTGCAATGTCCTCAGACCATCAAAATTAAATCTCGAGAGAGTACTAAATCCTGCCAAGACCACTACTGTATCAATTACAGAAACAACTATAGTCCGTGGGATTAGTGCCTTAGCCCTCCCTTTCAATAATTTAATTAGCCAACCGTCTGAACTAGAATTATACGTTCAAAATTAGCAGAGAAAAAAGGTCAACAGTTCAATAATAGAGTGGGTACAGGATTATAAAATCCCTTTCAATAGGACACCACTCCGGTTAGCAAAGTAGAAGACTACATAGGACGGCAAAAAATTTAATTTCAAAATACGCATTCTTGGGGAAAACTGATCTCTTAAAGATGCATGTTTCCTTATCCCTATGCACAGTAGTCAAAAAAAAAAAAAAGTTGCTTAGATTCGTTTTTTGCAACGTACTATACCAATTTAATTGTGTTTCATTTGGTTTATGTACAGCTCCATATCTTTTCACAAAACTGAAAATAGATGTAAGATATGTAAAATTAAAGGGTATAAAAACTGTACTCTACTTAGACAATTGGCTAGTTATTGGTAATTCAAAAGAGAATTGCTTAAAAGTATAAATAAAATTACATAAACATTACAAGATTTAGGTTTTATATAAAAAAAAGCGTAGTTATTCCCCCGCAACCATGCTCACTTTTGGGGTTTATACAAGAGAAAAGGGACCTACTGGCAGAACAGTCTATTATCTTTACCCCGAAAAATACTTACTCACATCTCCTTGCGGAGAGAAACAACCATTGTGGAAGAAAATTTCTCTGGCTGTAGGGAAATTACGAAGTTTCCTGAGAAATTAAACTGATTATTTTTTATTGCAAACTATAGAACCGTAAAAAAAAAATAAATAAATAAAATT
>MU182550.1:76463-99716 GCA_016904865.1 Pissodes strobi | reverse complement strand
AATTCCGATCGATCTTCCTTACAGGTAAGTCGATTGATCTTGTAATTTTACCCTGTTAATACTGAAAGAGTTCAAATTCTGAACATAAAAATTAACTACCGTGTTTAATGTTGTAATGTGTGGCTTATAGTCAACCTATTCTTATTCGCAAATAAATTTTTAGGTTGCTTTTATTATTGGAATTTGCGGAGCATGCCGTAGAGAAGAGCTTATGAAAATGTCTATACACGATATAGAAGACAGGGAAACAGTGCTAATAATAAAAATACCTGATTCAAAAAATGGAGTAGAGCGAATATTCACTATTCTAAATCCAAATAAAAATGTAGATTTTTTGTTATACATTAGAAGATATATTACATTAAGACCATCTGGTATTAACACGCCAAGACTATTTTTAAAATTTATTCGAAATAAGTGCACAAAGCAACCTATTGGTATTAATACATTTGGCAAGATGCCTTCTATAATAGCTGAATATTTAAATTTACCAAATCCTACTCTTTACACGGGACATTCATTTCGGAGGTCATCTGCTACAATGCTAGCCAATTCTGGCGGTGATCTACTAACTGTCAAAAAACACGGAGGCTGGAAATCTTCCTCCGTAGCAGAAGGTTATGTCGAGAACACAATTAGTAAAAAAGTTGACGTATCAAAAAAAATTTTAACAAATGATATCACGTCAACCCAAAGTAAGGGAAATAATCAAGAATCGTGTTCAACTTCATGTGTTTCCGACTATTCAACCTGTGAACCAGTATTGCTCCGTTTTGAACAAAACGAAACAAATAATACTACCTATAATCTACCTTTAATATCCACACCAAATATTATATCCAATAACGGTGTAATTTCCGAAAATTCACATTCCGTTCTTTCGAAGACTCAAGGATTACCGTTTAATAATTGTACTTTTGGTAACTGTACTTTCAACATTAATATTTCCCACAAATAAATAAATGTACCTATTATCAGAATGTAATTAATTCAATTTAGCTTAATATATTAAAATATCAACAATAACTGTCTATTAATTAATCACACATATTATTTCTAATTTTCATTATTAAAATTTACTTATCTTAACATTTGAAACAATAATTAACATGCTTTTATTCATCTTTACTTTACACACTAGTGCGTAAATTATTTTTACTTTACGCACTAGTGCGTAAAATAATTTAGTAATATTTTTATTTTTTTACATATTTTTCGGTAGTAGAAAAAATTTTGTATGCTACTCATGTGTAAAGTACCCTTTTTTTATTCATGGGATTGTCGCATTCGCCTACGGCTCATGCGACAATATTCCCATTTATAAAAAAAGGGTCACTTTACACACTTATTGCATAAATAACTATTTTCATACTACTGAAAAAGAAATGTTATTCAACATAAATGCATATATTGAACTATTCCACACCTTTTCTTAATTATTATTACTTAAAATATAAAAACTTTAGTAGATTTATTTATAGGTTTGCATGCTACGCAGTTTCAAAATTCATCTAACATCGAGCCCTTTTGCATTATGATTAGCCCATCCATAAAAACAAACGGCGTTTTAAATTTTTATGTTGAAATGCAAATTGACTCGCTATACAAAAGAGTTTCAATATTCAGGTCATAATTAATAACAAATGCCTGGCATGGGCCAATTTTAAAAACAGTTAATATTTCACCTTCTTGAGACAAACTTTGGGCTGAAAACCATTCCTTTGGTAGTTTACATGTAGAAAATTTGACAATGAACTCCCCAAAATTACGGTATGTCAGCTTTCCGAAAAATGACAGTTTGTATACTACGTTACGTGTGGAATTTACACATAAAACATAGGGAAAATCTGCAACACATGTGACGTCACCCTGTCATTTTTCGGAAAGCTGACATACCGTGTGTAGGTGTATCGTGCTGAAATGTATGTTTTTTTCGTGCTTTTAGAAGCTCAATTTTGCAACTCATCAATATTTTGGAGCTTTTCGTCTTTACTTGGACGTATTTTGAATTTTTTTAATAATAAATAGATGGTACACGGTCTTCTTTTAGCCGTGATGTTAGTAAATCTGTTATAAAAAACTTACCAGTGTTTGAATCTTGACTGTTGTACTTTTTATTATACTACCTTCAGAAAAATGAGCTTCACATACTTTCGTGTTATTTGTGGGCTCAAAGTTATTTAGCCATTTTTGTCGTAAACTTACGTCCTTTGGAAAACTGAAAATATGAAGTTTAGGCCCATTTTTATAGTTTTCATTACAGTCAGGAACACAACACTTATGAGGCATAATTACACTAAGTATAAGTTACCACAAAACTAGCTGAAACCGAGAGAAAAACATACAATTAAACACGAACAAAAACTTATAAGCTGCGCTGTAAATCAAACGGCCGACCGGCACAAAAGCAGGTCTCTAAGTCCGAAATATATGGTTTTACGTATTTAAAAATATGCCTGACAATATAAATTGTATACCTAAATATACAACGAAATATTAGTTGCAAGTTGCACGCACTTAAAAGCACATAAATAATTCCGATTTCAGAAAAATTAAAGAAAATAACATTAATTACCGAGCCATTACCAGCAACTACTTGTTTGTTTTGTTTCTTCTTTATTTTACATCATCTCCGCTGATGCGCTGTTGTCGGCTCTAAAAGGCAATTATTCAAAAATCATTTGAACATGTTTTCAAATATAGGGATTTAATTCGTATTATATTAATATTCGACGCCACTGGCGGCTACTGTGTATCGTATTCCAAATAATTCCCTTAAAAGCTCTCAGCGACACTCTTAGCGTCATCTCTTCTTGTCTTAACGTTTATTTACCTGCATCAGTTTAGTTAGATAGCTAAAAGCTGAACGGCTTCGAACAACACAATCCACGTATTTCGAGACACAAGTCAGGGTCAGCTACAAGCAGAACGCATCTGGCCAATCAGTGCTCCCTACAGCGACTACCGGAAACATTCCATCTAGGGCATTTTATAAAAAGAACCGTTGATGTTAAGTTTTTGTATAACATCTCTATATTTACATTATTTGCCCTCTACAGAAGGGATATTTCAGGAGTGGGAATAAGTTCACGCGCCAAGGAAGAAAGGACGCGTTTGCACCTTCTTGAAAAAGCTTGTTCCGCGACTCCCTCCCAAGTAAGTCGCGATAGTCCGCACTCCCCGTGGCACTCGGCCATCGAAGAATTGTTCCCCGATTATCTCATAAGTAAGCGTTCCCTGTGGCACTTGGCCATGTAAGTAAACTCACTTATTTACAGTCACTCTCCCTCAAAAGCAGAAAAGTAAACAACGTTTTTGGCATTCATCCCATATTATCTTTGCTCTGCTTTATTATAATATAAAGCTTCCCACAAATGCTATTTCCAGTTCTAGGAGAGTAGCCTATGCGTTCCCAGCATAGCGTGTTTTATAATCCATTTTGATGCGTGTATTAAAACCGCATTTCTGCAAAAGCATCCCTGTCATGCTCTCTTCTTAAATTGAATTTTTCTCTTACACACTCATACAGTGTGATATTTTCCGGTGCAAATTACTCTGCAAGGTAAAATAAACCCTCGACACCATTGCGCTACCGACAGAAGTTATTTATGCATATTACTGCATATTTTCAATTCACTCCAACTTGGTCATTCTTATTTGCAAGAAGTTGAAGTAAATTGTATATAAAAGTTAAAGAGATACTTAGTAAGTGTTTTTAAGTGGCTTTCCTTGTGTTTGAAGATAAACTGCTCAACAGTTGAACGTTGCCCGTCAATTGTTGTATATAGTAGCTTATTGTGGACATGAAGGTAATATTTATCCTTTTATTATTACTTGTATATTACTGTATTTCATCTCAGAGTTATCTCAGTTAATCAAGCTCACACGGAGTGGTTCCGTACGAACTTTAACAAATATTTGCCTGTGTTTAGCTGCAAAGTTGTATTTATAACGGTATACTTTGTAAGGAATATAATTGTTTATGCAGTTCTTTAGTATTGTTATTCCGATATTGTGTGAAGTCGAAACCGACAGAAATTGTCTATATTCTAGCACCATCAGAATTAAATACTTCAAATGTTTATATTTGTTTAGTTACGAGCTTTAAGTTGTTTTCAAGTAAAATAACATTAAAATATTCATATAATGCTGAAAGTGTTTGTTTTATTTTCAAATTCACTTTGGAACTAGCCCCTCTGCTAATTTATACTGCCCATGTGCAGTCTCAACAGAAAATGAACGAACAAGTTAGTAAGCATATAATTAAACAAATCAATTACGGAATACCACATTGTAAAAAGAGGAAACAACATCTTATGGAAATATATAAATTGTAAATTTTTACATTATTGGAGGTTGTAATGTTAAAGCTACATTCTTTATATACGAGCATCCTTAACCATTGCCAGACTACTACTGGCAACGTTGCAATCAACTGCGCCTCAATCGCGATTACCCTTTCACCTGCAAGCCCCTACATCTTCGCTCCAAATCACAATCACATCACAAAGGCCCACATTCGTGAGCTAAAATTTTGTGAGCACTTTGTCCTTTTGTAGAGGTGTTGTCGGCCGAAAGCCTCAAAAGAAATTGTCACTTCAAAAATATTAATTTTAAGAGAACATTAATAACAAATTCAAAGCTTCAGATTGTAATTTGAGTAAGTTCAAATTGAAGACAACTCAAAAAATGTTTAAAATATTAACTTGCTTTCGGAACATCCTAATTGTAGACATAGCTAATAGACATAATAAAATATTTCTAATAATATCAGGACTAACTGATGATGTAATTTTTTATCCATAATTTTCTATAGTCATGAAGAATATTATTGGGTTAAAAACTCATTCTGCTCTTCTATTAGTTAAAACAAAATAACACCATAAATTCTCAGACACAATCTATATATGTATTACGTTCCCAAAACCAAATAAGTCTTCAGTAAGTTTCCCAACAATTAAACTCGCAACGTAAAGAAAACAAAACTAGAAAAAAAGCCTTCGCCAACCTAAAAGCTCTAAGGGTTTTCATGATGAAAATAATGACAATAATAATTATATTAGAGCCTCGGGGGAATTTCACAGACGTCCAAAGTTAACGACCTACCGAGTATATAACACTATCCTTGTCTATTTCTAATGCCCAGCTTTATATAACGATCTCTATCCTGCTCGTTGCGCCTGGTATAGTAATTACAGATGTAATTAATATTGTAATGAGTGTGAACTTGTGTTTATGTCCTTGGTCTAATATGAGAAGAATTGTGTTGAAATGGTTATAATGAGGTGTTAAGTAGATTCATTAAAATGATATAATTTAAATGGCAGCATTTTATTTTTTAGTAGTAAAGGACTGGTGACATTCATATTTAACTTTTTCCACTCCTAAACACTAAAAACTAGTATTTTGAAGATAAAATGGAAAATTGAAGAAAATATAAAAAGTTTCACTAGACAACGTATCGCGTCTGCCTATCAGGATCAAGATAGAAAAATTACTACAAGAACGAGGACCAGATTATAGGGAATATCGATAAACATATCGGTAAACTACTAAAAAATGACAAGAAAACGAACCAGAAGATATTTCGTGCTAGGTTAATAAAAACGGCTGAAACTATCTCGATTGAGAAAATATTTTGAGAGCAACATAAACAGAGAATGAGTCTCAAAAAGTTGGAACAGAAAAATATGCCACTGAGGTGGCATATATTTATAATAAAATTACACTCTTGTCTGATCTTGCATACATGCAGAGCATCACAAAATCAAGTCTCGTGAATCACTATTTAGAATCTACAGTCTATTCCATTAGCTTAAAAGCAAAAGCTACCGTGTCAGACTGATGTGTGTTTCTTTTGCATTATTATTGCATTATTTTATTTATAAGATCACGGCTGTATGTTGTAAATGTAGAAATGAATAACGGGTATTCAGCCAAACGGATTTATTAAAACATATAATTTGTTTTTTTATCTCGGTCAGTAAGTATCGTGACCTTCGTCAGGGCTAAAAATTATTTTTATATAATAATGTATAATATATAACAATTTTGTGGTAACTTGCAATCTCAAATTAGTTAAATTAAATTTTTTTATTTATAACATTTTAAAAAATGTGCTAAAAATGGAAAAAATATTAGAATATCCTATAGATCTATATATAAGAAAAAGTCAGAGTCAATCTACTTTGTTTCAAAATAAATAATAATTGACGAGGTGTTTAAAGAATACTTGGTATTTGATGTTAATTTTATAATAATGGTAAGGTGTGTTGGTATAATTATTTGTAATTTAGTGACACTATATAAGAATAAATAGAGCTTAAATTATCAATTTCAGTTCTCTTATTCATAGATTGAAGTCAACCATTTCTAAAAATATTATTTATTTTTTTTTCTTTATGGAGAATTTTAATTTCTTTGTAGTTTGGTATGTCACTAGTAATGTATGTATGTTGAGATAAGGCAGAAAAGTGTTTTTTTGAAGTTTGATGTCACTTTTCTGTCCATAAATTCGGCTTATATTAAAATGTTACAAGAACTGTATAACCCACAAACGCAGCCGAATAGAAACATTATTTTCCTAAGTCAAAACAATTTCAAAGTCAACTTAAAACCAAAGAAGGAGCAAAGAAAATCAGGGAAAAGTTAAAGAAGAAACAAACTCAGGAACAGAGAAAAAAATAATCTTAAAACTAGAGTTAGCAAAATGCGGATATTAAGAAATGTTTAAGTGTGCTTCTCCTGCAGAGAGGAAGATATTTCAAAGCAAACCTGCTGTACTTGCGAGAATTCTAGGTATGAAGGCAACACCTAAAAATTGGAAAAGTTAAAGTCGAAAAAAAAAACAAAAGTAATTATGTTAATCTCATAAACTTATCTGATTTATCCAGCGGACTAACTGAAGAGAGGACGAAAAATTTTAGGCTAGAAAAGAGAGAAAAACTTCACGTTAATCTTACGGATTTACCAGGTTTATCAAATGTAGACATTTAAAAATACAAGGGAAGCATTATTAAGCTATTGACACTAATTTTACAAAGTTACTTGTTTCTAGGGGTTAGACTAAATAAAGCATTCTTCAATATTAATAATGCTTGCAATTCGCAATTCATACCTGAACAGAACTATCACCAGTTATTGAAGACAAGGTTATGAATTTGATATTGGACTAAATCTTACTGAAATCAGTGATATCAACTGCGCAACTGAAAACCTACCTCTAATGCTTACAGACACTGCAACTTGCGGCACTTCTCAGATAATTTCGCCTTTTAAATTCTTACCTTTAACACCTCCTGAAAAAGAAACCTCCACGGCAATTTGTCACCTGAAAACAATGATAATTCCAAAGATCATCAGTCTAACTTATAAGAGGATGCGGAAATGATCAACACAGAACAGCCGATGTCTATTGTTTCAGAAACTTGCTACGGTTGTACTTTCATTATCATTAAAGGAAGATTGGCCTAATATGCTGTGAATAAACAGTCATATTGGCATGTCTCTGATGAACCATAATGTTCAGATCATCGCCAAATCAGATACAATATCTCGCTAAGTTAGCAAGTGCCGGAACCCCAAGAGAACTAACTGGGCAGGGTACCAGGAGAATCTGGAGTAAAAGCTCAGGGGTGGAACTGCGACAATAGTCATAACGAAGGGTCTGGATTTAGCAACTGAGCAGCTAAGCGAGACAGTTTTGGAAGCCTTCAACGAAAACTGCCCAGAAACTATCAGACAACAAAACACAAAAACGGTCTGGTGGAACAATCACCTCGATCGACTAAGGTCTGAGGTGAGAAGGCTGTTTAACAGAGCCAAAAGGAACCCAGACTGGAATACATATAGAGAAAAATTAACGCAGTACAACAAAGAAATTCGCAGGGCGAAAAGAAACTCGTATCAGGAGTTCTGCGAAAAGATAGCTGGAACAAAGGAGTGCGCAAGAGTGTACTAAGTTCTAGCTGTCGAAGGTACCAGATGGCACGCTTAACAGCTCCACAAAAGAAACTCTGGAACTACTGACGGACACACATTTCCCAAAGTCCAGGGTCAACCAACAGCAAGGCATGCAAGGCCAGAAAAAACAGATTGAAAAAGAGCCAACGAGATTGTTACATTCCAGCCTTATAGTCCCCCGGACCAGATGGAATCTACCCAGTACTGGTGCAAAAAGGGTAGTATATACTAATACCATACATCTACAAATTACTCAGAGCATGCATAGCGTGGGGCCACACGCCAGCGGTATGGCAAAGGGCAAAGGTCGTCTTTTTGCCAGGACAACTGACCAAACGCCGAAGGCGTACAGACCAACAAGTCTAACTTCATTCCTGCTTAAAACACTGGAAAAACTAGTCGATCGAGATATCCGCGACAACATTCTCTCAATAAAACCCCTTTCACGAGCGTCAATCTGCGTACCAACCAGGAAAGTCTACACATTTGGCCCTGGACGATATAAATAGACACCTGATGAAGACAATAGATGATAAGGGAGTGGCACCAGCCACCTTTATGGGCATAGAAGGCGTTTTCAACAACGTTCCAGCCATGTCGCGGGTTAAGGCACTGAAACACAAAGAAATCCCCCCCAACCATCTGCAACTGGATCCAAACAAACCTAATGTATAGGACAATAACTGCCACCATGCGGATAAGGTTACGGCGCGGGTGGAGGGGCTGCCTCCAAAGAGGGGTCCTATCACCACTATTGTGGGCTATTCTAGTAGATAGTCTACTAGACAAGATGGGAAATGAACGATACTTCTGCCTATGCTACGCAGACGACTTAGTCATATAGTCATGGGCAATGATTCAACAAGAGCATATAGTAAGCAAATGGTGCAAAGAGGAGGATCTGTTAGTTAATCCGCTGAAAACCACAATAGTCCCATTCACAAAGAAAAGAGCATTAAAGGATCTGAAAAGTTCAATGCTCAGCGGGATAATAATTCCCTTTTCCAAGAAAGTCAAAGACCTAGATGTCACTTTTGACGAAGGCATGACTGGGGACCGCATCTTAGCAAGGTCACTCAGAAAGCAAGAATTGCACTGGGCAGATGCAGGCAACTTTGTGGAAGAAACTGGGGTCTGAGTCCCAAATTGAATCTCTGGTTGTACAACATGGTGGTAAGGCCCATGCTAACCTATGGCTCTATAGCCTGAAGCATAAAGGCCACGCAAATAGGTGCAATCAGGCAACTAAAAGGCGTACAAAGGCTGGCACGTCTGTGCGTCTCGGGGGCGATGAGAACAACCCCAACTGCAGCACTGCTAAATCTAGCTCCATTACATATCCTTATACAGGGGAACGTAGGAATGGTACAATACCGGCTCAAGCAAGGCAAGAAGCCCATCATTGAATGGGAAAGGCCCACAAGCTCGAAACTAGAGGACAGCGAGGAGATCAAATATCTATTCGAAATGCCATCAGACGAAACAACCCTTCTCAGTAGCAATTGTGGGCTTCTTCGTTGTCGCGGCAACGAAGAAGCCGACAAGTTTGCAAAACGGGGGTAAGGTTACGTTGGGACCTGAGCCCTACTGCGGGATAGCAGGAAGAGTTGTCAAAACAGCAGCTAAAAGCTGGATAGATAAGCAATCTCTAAATTGGTGGTCACAAACACCGGGGCAACTACAGGTCAAACATTTCATAAAACACGGCTCCCCACATGGAGGAGCCGGTACTCCATTTGTGGAGTCTAATTAGGAAGACCAGACTGGATGAGGTCCTCTAAGCATGGTTCGGAGTGCTACAATAAACCTGCATAGGTTGCAGTGGCAGAGGCGGATACCAGCGCCAACTTCCTTCAATTCTATTCTAACATCCATATATATATATTCTACATTCAGTGCTTTAAAATATTTGAAATACATATTTGCAGTAAGAACATTTGAAACTGGATCTGAAAGTTTATGTGTGCCAACCAAGAGGTGATAAGTTGCTAATATTAGAATATGAGGGTGCCAATGAGTACCTCACATACATTTTCGTCATTTGTGGAATATATTTTAGAGCCGATTTTTGATTTTTGTTTCATGTGCCAAGAAAGAGCTTCATAATGGTTTATTTGATTTTATCTATGGAGTATTAAAGTCAGTATTTTGATACAGAGGTGCTAACAACTGTATAATCTTCCCTACGATGAATTACGTAGTGTGGATATAGCTTGCTTTATTACTGATTCAAAAGTATTAATATTACTAATAATTAATTCATTGATAATATATTACACCTACATACCGCATGTATTTCATTTTGTTTTGATTCCCAGGAGGTTGTTTACTTCGTTAGTGCTTCATAATTAGCGGACGTCATTTAAACAGTTAATTCATAATGAAATTTTAATTTCCCTATATTTAACCCACATTAAAATGTCATGAAAAAAGTAGCGATGAGGGTTTAAATACCTAGTATGGATTAGACAAGAATGCTTAAGCATCCCAATGTTACTTAATCCGTTAATCTATTTTATGAAGTGATAAGTATTATATATCGATATATCAATATCAATAATAATAAATCACACACAAGATAGAAAATAAGTAAGTCGAAACAGAAATTTCATCTCTGCAGCTGATTTTGCTGGCCAATCTTGCCCAATAAATAATTATTTAAAAAGTGGGAAGCGCCCTGAATTTTATTTCCATCATTCATTACCTAACTGAGACGGTGCCTTATCTATTTATGAACTTCAGTGTTTCCAATTTTGAAAGGATCTTTGAAATTCGTTTGAAACTACTCTTCTCTTCTTCAGCCACTTTCTGTCCACTCCTGGAGGTAGACCCGTTGATGTTCATGTTTTTAGTTTATAGATTTAGGAAGTAGATATGGGTAATATGCTCACAAGCTCAAGCAAGTAGTGCATGTGATAAATTCTTAAAAAACATATTGTTTATTGCTCCTAGTATTACAAGATAAGCGCCAAGCAATAATTTATAATCTCTAACCCAAACAAAAAAATATATAAATGAATGTAAGCGCAGTGTGTCTACATTACATACAATTTATCAATATTTACTCGTCTTTGTTGACGTAGTTTATCAAAAACCTTAACCCGAACACTAGATAATTAGATTGAATTTTTGTCCCCAAATTGTACACATAATAGGCGGTTTATCTTTATCTCATGGAAAGCTTTTTACAGATAAGCTTGATTATCAGAAATAACAAGCCCTAATTGTGATGGTTATTCCTGGATACAAAAAATTGTCGGATCTGAGATAATGATGGTTAGTAATTCTGCCGCATGGCTAAGACAAAAATAACGAATCGTTGCTTTATTTAAATGCATTTTATGATCATAGCCGTGCAAAATCGAAAAAAATAAACAATAATTAAAATATTGCAAATATTATGAAAGACGTAGTGTTTTTCCTGTGAATAGCTGCTACTTCATACATTACTTATGTTACGTAACTATGACGTTGCCGAAAGTTCAATGTTTTTTTTTACATCTGATCTATTATAGGCATTTAATTTTAAATTTTGCCACATTTTATTTTTAACATTATTAATTATTTATTTATAGTAATTTATTTTAGACACGCGCAAGATTTGAGTTATTTTATAAATACTTTCAACTGTTACAAATATAACTGAGTGATTTTTCCTGGAGAAGAGTTTAGTCAACACATAATTTTATAATCAAAAATTTATGTTGTTGTTTCCCTAGAATTTCAGGAATTCGCTAAGACAAAACGTTTAAAATACCGATTTGTCTTTCCCGAAATAAAATGACAAAAAGTAGTCGGAAAATTACCAAAAAGGTGCACTTAACCTTGTCATCAGTTGAACAATTGCCAAATTTCGGTCGCGTTTTAACTGAATAGATGAAATATCTGACTATTTTGTTTGTTAAAGAAAAATGGAAGACATGTATGGAATTCATGGAATGTTTTATCAAATATAAAGGATTTTTCGCCCTGTTTATACTCTGCAAAAACAAAGATTAAATATTCTAAAACTAATAGCTCTACCTACTGAATTATCGCAGAATTACATTGATCTAAGAAAAACAACCACGTGTTGTTCCTTTCAGATGGCCCCATTAGGTTTCATGCAGGCAGTCGGCGAAAACGATTCGGTGATCTGTGCTTTTAAAATTTCTTATTTTGTTTAATGCGTTTTTGGTGGAAATTAAGGTATGTTATTGCATAGTATTAATTAGCTAAGGTATTGTATGACATAAACTATTCTTTGAGTATTCGTATTCGTACACGTGAGTGGGCCCAGATTGAGCTAGGCCAGAGGCTCGATCCTTTTCATGAGATCGATAAGCTTCCTGGAGTTGAGTTTTCAAATCTACAAGTGTAATTTGAGAATTTCCAAACACTATTTGTCTGGTTCTTTCCATTGCTCTACAGTGGCATAAAACATGCACTGTTTCTTCGTCTTCCAAGCAAAAGCGACATTCCGTTTCTTCGGAAAACTCTATCTTATTCATGTGGCTTTTTAGCCGACAATGGCCAGTATACAGGGTGGCTCGAATTCGTGTCTATGTATGGGGAACTCGAAAACCGTAAGAGATACAGTGTCGGTCAAATTAAGGCAAAATTGCGCATTTAGGTGCCTAGCAATATGCCGTTTAAAAAGTTTTAAAATTCCGAGTATTTCCGGAGATATCCGGAAAAATCCGAAATTTTGAAAATTCGTTTTATTTTTTTCCTGGGCTTATTTAAAAACGGATTTCAAATTGAATGGCACTTTTGCATTGCCACTTTTTCCGCTCTATCTAATGATGGTATCCAGTTTTAAATCCGACGTTTCGTCTTCAAGGGATCATCATCAACTTTCTTTTTTTAAATACGAACTCTAATTTTTTTTATCGTTTTTCAGATGGTATTGGCGTTATTAATATGACTATGTATTTTTATTATTTTTATTTATTTATTTATTTTTATTTATTTATTTTTTTTTTAATTATTATTATTATTTTTTTAATTATATATATTGGTGCTGTGGCGTAATTTTAATTTTGAACTATTACTCAAACAAGTTGCTTACTGCAAAGATAAAATATTCCCAACTTTTAACCAATTAAAAAATTTATTTAATAGAGAACATCAACAATTTATAATCATACTACGTGATACTATAGGAACTTTGATGGAAAAACACCTATTGGAATTTTGCTTATAAATAAAATGCACTAAGCAACTTGTTTGAGTAATAGTTCATGGCCCTATCCTCGTAAAAAATAATTTTACTATTTTTAATTTTTAATAATAAAAAAATTATAAAAATTAAAAAATAAAGAAAATAAAAAAACACATACTCATATTAATAACGCCAATACCATCTGAAAAACGATAAAAAAAATTAAAGTTCGTATTTAAAAAAAGAAAGTTGATGATGATCCCTTGCAGACGAAACGTCGGATTTCAAACTGGAGATCATCATTGGATAGAGCAGAAAAAGTGGCAATGCAAAAGTGCAATTAGATTTGAAATCCGTTTTTAAATAAGCCCAGGAAAAAAATAAAAGGATTTTTCAAAATTTCGGTTTTTTCCGGATATCTCCGTAAATACTCGGAATTTTAAAACTTTCTAAACGCCATCTTGTTAGGCACTTAAATGCGAAATTTTGCCTTAATTTGACCGACACTGTATCTCTTACAGTTTTCGAGTTCCCCATACATAGACACGAATTCGAGCCACCATGTACATACTAAGCTAACTATACCCTGTACTTGCTGTCGGTCAAGTTGAAGAAGTTGTCTAGGTCTCACTCCTGATGGCAGCCTCACTCCATCTTTGAATGAGTTGGGCCCGGTAACTCTCTCCATTCGTCTACAAATTTCTGTTCTGTCCACCTGGAGAGGGCTTCTTTAGCTGTGTTGTAAGCTATTCCCACTACTGGTTCTGAGCCTATGAAGACCGTTGCGGCCGCCTGCTTCGCAAGAGCATCAGCTCTTTCGTTGCCTTCATATCCTGTATGTCCAGGTATCCAGATCAGTGTAACTTTATTCTCTCTATCTAGTTTAGTAAGTAGTTCCTGGCAGTTCCATACTACCTTGGATGCTAGATTCAAGAGCTTTTAAAGTCGCTTGGCTGTCCGAGAATATATTGATTGACTTGCCTTTCCAGTTTCTCTCCATGAGCCACTGTGTAGTCATGTTAATGGCTTGAACTTCAGCCTGAAAAATGGTTGCATGATTGCCTAGGGAACATTTAAGCTCAACCTTACTATTTTTATTCCTGTACCATCATTGGGCTTGGAGCCGTCAGTGAACCAACTAGTTCTCAGATGTTCCGAGTTTTTTGCCCATTCGTTCCTCATAGGCATGGTAATAGTTAGTTTTGGTAGGCATAACATCTGATGGTAGACCCAACACACTGTCCAGCTCATTGACGTTTTCCAGATTGTTGGCCACCATGATGATCGCCTGCGAATTTTTGATCATCGCCTGTGTCAATCTATACGTAGCCCATCTGGCCTCCCACTCTGTGGGTACTTAATCCTTTTATGTGTAAAAATCGTTTAAAGGATATTTTATTTTGCAAAAAGAGCCCCGTCTTGTCCCACACATTTTTGATAGTTTCATATTAAGTAAGATTTAGGACATACAATAAAGTGGTACTTTAATTGTTTTAAATATATCTAAGTGTTTTAAAAGGGTTTCAAAATGTAATAGTTTTTACAACTAAAAACGTACGGCATGAATATAAAAGGAGAAATTTTCTTTATGTGTGACAGTATCAACCTAATTGGTAGTATTTATCTTATTGTAGACAATAAACTATAAAAGAAAAACTAATTATGGAAAATGGTTCCCAGGGACCATAAAAAAGGCTGTTAACGCCATAGTATTTGGTCAGATGGAATATTTGAAGCAGCGTCGTCAAATAGACGGTCCCTCGACATTTGAAGTACATAATGTAGGTCCAATATCCTCCACATTCACAAAAATGTGTCATATCTTTAAAAAAATTGAAGAAAGATTATTGGTACTGACTAATATCTACAACAAATGTGAAGAGATGAGCGGAGAAACACATTTCGGCTTTGTAAAGGGACTAGGTACTAGAGAGGCCTTATTCTCGGTGAAACTTTTAGTACAGGAGTGGTACGACCAGCGCAGAAGTGTATTCATTTGTTTTATCGATTGCCAGAAAGCATTTGATAACGTGAAGCATGACTTATTAATAAGCAGACTATGCGAAATAGGTATGAGAAGGGTATCAAAACAATAATACATCTTTATTGGGGCCATTTTGCTGAAATCCGAATTGGGAAGTACCTTACGATGGACGAGTTCGACATTGCTAAATGCGTCCGACAAGGATATGTTCTGTCTCCCATCTTCTTCTTTCAGTGTCTATCCGTTATCGGATGTTGGCGATCATCAGACCTGTCTGAACTTTGTTTACAGCGGCTAGTCCAGTTGTTGACATATTGAACTAAGACCTTAAATTCCTCAGCCACGATATTCTTCTTCTTCTCGGTCCTCTTCTACCGAACACATTCCCCTGGATTATCAGTTGCAAAAGTTCATATCTCTCTCTATTTCTCATAATGCGCCCGAAATACTCCAGCTTTCGCTTCTTGATAGTTTTGAGAATCTCTACATCTTTATGCAATCTTTCCAAGACACCCTATTTGTTATCCTTAGTATGCGTCGATACAGCCACATTTCGAACGCCTCCAGTTTTTTACTGTTAGCCTCTGTGAGGGTCCAGGATTCACCCCGTAGAGCAGCACCGGAAATACATAGCAGCGGAGAAGTCTTATCTTAGTAGATAACTTAAGGTAATTTCTTTTTAGAAGTTTAGCCGTCTTTACGAACTGTGCTCTGGCTTTTCCAATGCGAACTTTAATCTCATCTGTTCATTCGTTGTAGTGCCAAGATATGTATATTTGTTAACACTCTCTATTGCTTTACCATCCACCAGTAGTTGTCCTGTTGGTGTTGAATTTTTACTGATGACCATGTATTTCGTTTTATTTGTATTTAGACTTATTCCGAACTGTTGATTAGTGGTTGTAACTCTTGACATTATCTCTTATAGTCATTGGAGACTGTTGGAGAATACTATCGTGTCATCGGCATATATGATATTATCTAGAAATTCTCCGTTCACCAATACCTATACCATAGCCTAAAGAAAACTATAGCCGCGACACTCGGCTTGTTTAGTGGGGTACGGAATCAAATTTTCTCCGTGAAGCTCAGTGAAGGGAGGACACCACGCAGTTGGAACTCGATGCCAATCATACGCGCTTACCTGGGCCGGAGTGCAATAAATTTTCATAGGAATTAAAATAGAAAAAGATTCGTTGTTTGGGTAAATAGACGTTATGCGTATATATTGTTTTGTTTGTATGTTATATAAATAAGTTAATGTTTATGTGTTAAAATGGGAAAATAACGGCAGAATTATGCAGCTAGTTAGTTTGTTTATTTAAACTTAAATTTGATAATAAGGTATCGGAATCGGTTCAAATGACTAAAATAAATTGGAACTAACTGAAACCAACCGAAAGTTAATTGAACGACTAACCAAGGCTAGCCAAAAGTAACCATAAGCTCCAAAACAGGCTAAAACGTACCTATCGTAATAGGTTACAAAAATTAAAGTAAGTTAAAACTAACCAAAACGAAAGGAATTTAAGCGACTAACCACAAATATTAAATTTGCTTATAACGTATAGGAACCGATTCAAATGACTAAAATAAATTGGAACTAACTGAAAGTAACAGAAAGTTGATTGAATGACAAACCAAAAGTAACTAAAAGCACAAAAACGGACTAAAACGTATCGGAACAGATTAAAAATGTTAAAGTAAATTAAAACTAACCCAAATTAACCGAATATTGGCAAGTAACCAAAGACATTAAAATTGGTTATAACGTATCGGAACCGGTTCCAATGTCTAAAATAAATTAAAACTAACTGAAATTAACCGAAAGTTGATTGAACGAAAGTAAGTTAAAACTAACCCAAATTAGCCGAATTTTGGCGACTAACCGAAAGTAATCAAAAACTATAAAATTGGTTATAACGTATCGGAACCGGTTCATATGATTTAAATAAATTGAAACTAACTGAAATTAACCTAAAGTCGATTGAACGACTAACCAAAAGTAACCAAAAGCACCAAAAGGGCTAAAACATATCGTAACAGATTAAAATTATAAAAGTAAGTTGAAAATAACCCAAATTAACCGAATTTTGGCGACTAACCTAAATTAATTAAAAACATTTAAATTGGTCATAACGTATCCGAACCGATTCAAATTACTAAACTAAATTAAAACTAACTGAAATTAACCGAAAGTCGATTGAACGACTAACCAAAGCTAACCAATAGCATCAAAAAGGGCTAAAACGTATCGTAACAGATTAAAAATATTAAAATAGGTTGAAACTAACCAAAATTAAGCGAATTTTGACGACTAACTTGAATTAATTCAATAACTAAAATAAATTGAAAGTAACCAAAATTTGATTGAAAGACTAACCAAAACAAACCAAAAGTAACTAAAAGTACCAAAACGGGTTAAAACGTTTCGGAATAGCTTAAAAATAATATTACGTAAGTTAAAACTAACCCAGATCAATTCAATTTTGGCGACTATACTAAACACTAAAATTGGTAATAACGTATCGGAACCGAAAGTAATCGATAGTTGATTGAACGACCCAGTTTTGGCGGCTAACCAAAACTAACCAAAAATATTAAAATTGGTTATAATGTATCGGAACCGCGTTCAAATGACTAAAATAAATTAAAACTAAACGAAAGCTGATTGAACTAACCCAAAGTAACTAAAGCGCCAAAACGGACTAAAACGTATCATAATAAGTTAGAAAATTTAAAGTGCCCAAAAATAATCGAAAATTAATAATATGGAAACATTCATAAAATATATACGAAGGGTACAGGGGAAAAACGATCTAAGCGCCATTTCCATAGGAAACTTTTATTATCGATTTCACAGAAAATTTTATTCTTGATAAAAGTTGGTGCTTGGAAAAAACTAATTTTGACAATGTTAAATTAAGACTAAGTATTACAAGGTACTTAAAAAATACAAAAATGGTGGTTAAAAAAACAAAAACTTAGGAATATCGGAAAAGCTTCTACATGAAAAATAAAGCTCCTGTTAAGGTAAAAATAAAAGTCAAATACCAAAAATAAGGACAAAATTAAGAAAAAGCGGGTTTTTTCAGTAATTGAAATTGATTTTCTCCGCAACGGTATTTGACCTTTATTTTTATCTTAATACGAGCTTTATTTTTCTGTAGAAGGTTTCCAAGTTTTTGATTTTTTAACCATCATTTTTGTATTTATTGGTAAAGTCTTTACGAAGTCAATTGAAAAAATGGGACTCTTAATAATTTCTATTTACTTTGTGTAGGCGCTCGCCGACAACCTGAGATCAAACGTGCCGACATGAAATTAAGAATCCTAACTTTTTCAATTGACTTCGTATAGACTATACCCTGTATAACTTATCTTTAATTTAGCATTGTCAAAATTAGTTTTTTTTTCAAACACCAACTTTTATCAAGAATAAAATTTTCTGTGAAGTCAATAATAAAAAAGTTTCCTATGGAAATGGCGCTTAGATCATTTTTCCCCTGTACCCTTCATATGTATACTCATTTTATAGAAATAACATGTTTTTAATTTTTTTATTAGTCTTACAACCATTTCATAATTTAGCCATGTTGATTTCCGTTCGACAATATAATTGAATTATATTTCAATATAAAAGGTCTCAAAAGAGCGGGACATATTTTCCGATTTTCGAATTCTTCTAAAAATTCTAGATAAATTTCATGTAGCATGTCGAATAGCCTCCTTTCCATTTAAAGAATTTGATCTGTTTAACTTAGCGCGAAACGATTTGCATCTTCTTATCTTAGTTATTTAGTAATTATCTAGATATACGAAATTTTCAGTTTGGTGGGGAGTATTTTCCAGGTTGTGGTTATGTGGAAGATAAGAAAGTGCAAAACATTTCGTTTGACAATAAACAGTTCGTATTCTACCATAAAGGCGTAAGTCTCAAAAACATTGTTTTTGCTGGTTGTTTTTCGTAAAAGTCGATCGTTATCCACATATATCCATTATTTCAGATTTGATCAGCACCTTGATATCATTTTGATTCGCTGTACCTTTTTTGGTTTTAAAGATACCAAGGTAAACAAAAAAGCAAAATGTAGGGTTGGTAGCCAAGTTTTTTCTAGATTACATATAAAACAAACACCAATAATTTTCTGACATAAAAGCCTACTTTATATATTTTTTAAATGGAACACTCTGTATATTACTACATTTTTGGACTCTCTGGTGAAATCAAAACACATGTCGTGTATAATATCCTATACCTATCTTTAGCTGTTTACGAAATATTGACAGTTGAAAGTCGGGCATTTTGACAGGCCCTAAACCGCACGAGATCAAAGAAAACGGTTTGCACATCTCTATCTTAGGTTTTCATAATGACAGTGGCTTTCAATTTAACCGGAGGTTTAAAAGTTCCGGTCAATTTTATTCGCGGGTTAAATTCAAAGTTACTGTCATATGATAGCTCATGAAAACCTAAGACAGGAATATGCAAACCGTTTTCTTTGCTCTCATGCGGTTTAGATTTTAAAGCCTATTAAAATGTCAAAATGCACGACTTTCAACTGTCAATATTTCATAAACACCTAAAGAAAGATAGGTATAAGATATTATACACGAAATGTGTTTAGACTTCTCTAGAGATTCCAAAAATGTAGTAATATACAGGGTGTTCCATTTAAAAAATATATAGTATGCTGATATGTCAGAAAATCGTTAGTGTTTTATTTTATATGTAACGTAGAAAAAATTTGGCTACCAACCCTACATTTTGCTTTTTTGTTTAACTTGATATCTTTAAAAACAAAAAAGTTACAGCGAATCAAAATGTTATCAAGATAAATTGAACGCACGGTACAGGTTGCTCCGATTAACTTGGAGCTTATATTCTATTATAGTTATATTCAGCATTCAAGAATGCTGTACTTTCTACAAATAATCTACATTCGCCATTCTTAATTTCACTTCAAAAGATATTTTTAACTATTTCTTTCAGGTGTAATGTTTAAATAAATATCCGGCTCTCTTTATGCAGCTTTTTGGATCAAAAAAATGGTTATTCTCTACTCGAAATAAACAGTATTTTATAAATCATATATTTTGTGATGAAAGTTTAAATAAAATAATAGGGGATAGTAACAATTTTAGTATATAACGTCCCAAAAAATTTTAGTCCGGCTCACTTCACTAATGATTGCCGGGGGGTTGACGTCAAGTTAGATTTATTTATTTCCTCCCCACTACATAGTGATAAAGTTGGTCCTCCCTTCTCAAAGGTGCCGCGCTTAAGTGTCGCAGCTATAGTTTTCTTTAGGCTATGCCTATACCTTCATTTAGATCTTCCAGAGCTTCTTTAAATATTTCTGTGTCTCCCATACTCTTTAATATATATGCAGAGAAGATCTTTCAGTTGGCGCTGAACAATGTGGATACTGGAATAAAAGTAAACGGCAAAGTCATCAACAACATCCGATACGCAGATGATACTACAATTTTGGCTAAAAATCTTGAGGACCTACAGGACTCGACAGAATTACTGGGGTTGGCGAACGCTTTGGATTGCGAATTAACATCGCAAAAAACTAATGATCATCAGCAGCCAAGAATTCAATAACATCAATCTTACAGTCAATGGTGAAATAATTGAAAAAGTGTCTAAATTCAAACGAAAAAATGGGACTGTGATGAAGAAATAAAAGCCCGTATCGGAATTGCAAAAACCACTTTTTTAAGAATGAAAAACATACTCCGCCAAAGAACATTGTCGGTTGATCTTCAATTGCGCGTTATCAACTGTTACGTGTGGCCCATCTTGTTATATGGGGTGGAAACATGGCCGTTTAAGGCCAGGACATTAAACCGAATTGAGGCATTTGAAATGTGAACACTGCGAAGAATGCTTCGGATTTCTTGGACTGAACATGTGTCAAATAACGATGTTCTACTAATCGCTGGAGTAGAGAGAGAACTCTTAAATATCGTTAAAGAGCGAAAAACGTTATACTTAGGGCACATCATCAGGGGAGAACGACATTTTATCCTAAAACTCATACTCCAAGGCAAGATTGAAGGGAGACGAGGAGCAGGATGGAAGCAGCACTCTTGGATCCGTAACATCAGAGATTGGTGCGGGATACCAGACGCAGGATCTATATTTCGCCAGGCTGAAAACAACACTATTGTAATTTTATAGTGGACAAAGGTCCCCTACGTGCAGTCAAGCACTTGGGATAAATAGAAGACTGGACTGAAAATTTCAAACATAAAAAACCAGAAGAAAATGAAAGACCAGCTTGCTCTTTATGGGTAGATGTGAGAACTCCAATATCGTCTTCAAAGTTGTCCATCGCAACTAGCGGAAACGGATCTCCAGAGACCACACTTAAACCCCATCTAGCGCATACTACACCAGAAATATTTCTAGTAGCGTTTCCGGGAGCTATTATTTCAATTCCTGAAGTTTCCAATATTACAACTCATCCGAAAAGAAAGCTTAGAAAAACTGCCATCCTAACCAGCACATCATATAAAGATGAGCTTTAAGCTTTAAGAAGAAACGAACAGAACAACAAATAAAAACGGAAAAAAATTAGACGAACAAGGTTTTAGGTAGGTGAAGAAAGAAAAAAGGAAAGAGTCTTCAACATTTTATTTATCTATCAATTTCGGATATGATGACGAATGTTTATTTTGCAACTATTTCTGTTCTGACTCAATATTTGAGGTGTAAGAAAAGGTCTGACTGCTCTTGCGCTGGGGAAGATGACGAAGTTGTACATCTTTGCGAACTTTGCTAGTAGACTAAAAACTGATGTTTTTTCTCACCTCATCTTGCCCCACTAACGGGGCGAGATGGGGCAAATGCCTTAATTCTATTTAATCAGTATTATTAAGAATCTTTTATTGTGTTTTGTCCCTAGTTCTCCTATCTTATATACCATGGGAAAACAGTCATGTATAAATAAATACTTATACGCTGAGGGTTTCACAAAGCCTACGATGAAAAAAGTCGTTCGTTCTCATTATTATATTAACGACAAAATGCAACACTAAGCAATTGCTTCTCTCCCTTGCCTCTTGGTGGTAATAAATTGAACTTTTCTCCTTTATATAACCTCGATCGATTTTAAATTTGGACCGAAACGCCAGGAAGTCCTGCAATTCGCGTTTCAACGCTAATGAAAGCCTGAAAACTTTTCCGCCTGCCGTCGAAGTGAAAAATAAATGTCCACCTCTTAACGAGATTTGAACGTTTTCCAAATATTAAAGAAAAGAAAAGTGTCATTTCGTTTCCGGGACTTTTTTTATAAATCAGGAAAACTGGCGATATCGGCAAAAGCGTATAATAGGAATAGTTTAACAGATTTGTAATGTTATTCATTATGCGACTTAAATGTCTTTATATATTTTAATATTTGATTTTATTACATAGATGTACCATGTATATTCATTATCGGAACACATATACAAACTTGAACTTGAAAAATATTATGTAATCATTCAAGATAAATTATAAACAACGCGAGCGAACAGCGCAGGCAATTATGAACATTAAAGTTACGATGGTCAGTAGATTTTATGATATAAATAATCAAGCGGATTTCTCTCTCACCTATTCCGCTCTAACCTACTGCAGTCCACAGGGACGTAGTAGGGGCCCTAACCATATCCTAATCTTCAGACCCAACTCGGGGAGTATACTTCTTGGGGGAAACCTGCCTAAAAAGTACGAAGGCAAGTGACTTTTAAAAGATAAATTTATAGTGCCTTAAAGTGCTGAGTGAAGTTAAAATAAACTAAGAACCTTAAATAATTGTCTCATGAAATAACCAAACCTAACCATAAATTCAAACACAACGCCGCTCTTAAAGAAGTTTATTATAATAGAGGGACTAAGACCAATAAATAATTCAAACATACCTCAACCGAAAGAACATGCGTGTTTTAGTAATCGGATATAATGCAAACTCTTTAATTTTTTGCCCAATAGACATTAATATTGTTTTACCGATGTGCCTTCTTTATTATCTCTTCTCACATGACGTAGATTGATGCATAATTTGAGCTACATAACCTGCACGCCAATCAAGGCATGGCGTCACGGATAACTAAACGTTACTATAATAATAATAATAATAATAATAATAATAATAATAATAATAATAAT
>MU182550.1:24107-46545 GCA_016904865.1 Pissodes strobi | reverse complement strand
TTTTAGATTTTTAGGATTTTTTTAACACCCTGTATTTCAAAAACTAAGCGTTTGTGAACCAATGTTTATTAGAACTTTTTCTAGTATTTTTGGATGGCCAATCTCTCGCCGAGCGTTGGTTGGTGCATGTTTTTGTTGTCCAGGGACATGCAATAATATGCTTTTTATTTTTTCTTTTGAAAACGAGGTAAGATATGAAAACAACTCAAGAGACAAAAAAAAATATTTTTAGTGGCTTAATCATAAACAAATATAAAAATTGCAAAAAAGTCAGTAGCGTACATTTTTTTCGACAAAAATATTCGACAAGGTGCCTTCGGGGACGCCACTGGACTTAATAATTTTAATCTAGTTAAAGAAAAATTAGCCCCATATCACTGTAATTAACGCTGCCGAATTTCAACAAAATCGGACAAAGGATATTTAAGATATTTTAAAAAAGCCGATTTTTTTTTAAATGTTCAACACCCTGTATCTTGAAAACTAAGCATTTCCGGACCTACGTTTATATCAACTTTTTTTCTTATTTTTGGATGATGAATCTCCAGCCGAGCGTTGGCGCATGTTTTTTGAAACACCCTGTATAGATACATGCTTGAAATTAATAAAATTCTAGTTTATGCCTTAAAGCCTATAAAGATTCCTATTTTTGCTGCAAATTTGGTGATAATTGATTAATGCGATTTCTTGTAGCTTCTATTCGTTTGTAAGGTTCTGCTCAAAACTTCAACCACTCCACTATTTCCTCTAAATATATAAACACTATACAGGTTTATTACAAAAATTACGGCCCTCAGGCCTCAGGTACAGATTTGGAACTACTTTATTTTAAAACAGTCCTTAAAATAGAAGTTCGGCGTTCGGGTTGAGTCCAGATTCAAGAACGTCAAAAGACTTCCTGGTCTAAAGTTGGAACTGCTTTTGGACTATTTTTAACGAAGCGAAACGACTCGAGTGTTCCTATTATTGTATTTAATTGGTTTCTTTTATGCTTATAAACTGTCTCGAGTTTTAACAACTTATGAATTGTATATGAGGCATTTTTTAACGAAGTGTTGAGAATATGATTTCGAAAGCCGGGAATTTAGGAGACCGTTGTAAATTTGGAAACTTTTGTGGAGATTTCCTAAATAGCTCTTCTTGCAAAAATTACGGCCCTCAGGTACAGATTTCGTCCAGTCCTTGAAATGGAAGTCCGGCATTCGGGATAAGTCCAGATTGAAGGACATCAAAAGACTTATAAATATTTCCACAGGACAGGCACTGGGGTCTAATAGACCGCGCTATAATTTGTTATGGGTGAAAATTCTTCCTTTCATAGATCATATATTTATTTTTGGCAATAATAAAACTAAGCCATTATAGAGTATATCGCTTGGATTTTCATCTCTATTATATCTTGATAACGTCGAACCTGACTAGTTTCATGACAGCAACAGACAAACTGTCATTACAGGTATTTAGGTCAATGACAGTACTCGCGGATGCTGTGACAGTATCGCTACATTCCATGCCATATTTCACTTTTCGAATGGCCCTCCGCTCGCTACCACTCGCTACGGGGGCTCAAGAAAAGGAAACTAACCAGGTGCTAACCCAATCTAACCCAAGACATACCCAAAAACAAGAAAAAAACAGTTTAGAAATATAATTTTAAAACACCAACGGGGTTTGAACCCGAGTCGCCGAAGTGAAGGCTAATCATGCAAACCCTTAGACCACCAGGGCAGATACAAACGATTGGTTGCATCACGAAGACATGACGCGCAGGTGCGCGCGCACGCATGGAATGTAGCGATACTGTCACAGCATCCGCGAGTAATGAAACTCGGACACTTTGAAATTGTTTACCGAATTTTCTGTTTATAATCAGTGAGGATGGCGCCGAAGCAATGAAATAGGCTGCTATTGATTTTGTGAGGCACTTGTTTTTCTTCAGTGGCCGCAAATTTCCTGGAACGTGAGAAGAGCTCCCAAGAAGTAAATTTTCATTGAGGAATGAAATAGGTCTTGGTACCAATATGAACTTGTGGGAGGCGAGGAACTAGTTGGTTTTGTGGAAATTAGAATTGGACTCAACCAACAGCCGTAATGACGACAATCCAATAATTCTCATCGGCCCAATTTGACAAACTATACCTACTAGAAGTAATAATACAAAACAAGGTCATATACTAAGTATTACATACACAAGATACAATTTGCATGTCAACAGAAAAGACAATGAGTACATACAGAGAGGACATACATACTATAGAACCACCGTCATTGTGAAAAAAAGAAAGGAAACTTATACAATCCATTCAAGACATAACCCTTTTTTATATAATATTAAGAGACATCCTTAAAATATGTCGCTATAAAATTCAGTGCATAATAAGCTCGGTCAACCAAGAACCCTCTAAAGAGATATTTAAATACTTGCACTGTTGTTGCCCCTTTGATGGTATGTAGAAGGTGGTTAAATATTTTAATACCCTCATAAAAGACTGATTTTTATCTAAGAGTGGATGAAGGAATGGGAAGATTTGAATTGTTTATCTGACGTGTAATATACCTAAGATGTTCCATAATAAATTTTTGTCCATTTTTAAACATGAGGCAGGCAATTTCTTCAATATAAATGCCCGTTACTGTAAGGATATTTTCTCTAGGGAACAGGGGGCGGCAAGAATCTCGAAATTTTGATCCATTGATGGAGCGTAATGAAGTAATGCGCGTTTTTGGAGAAAAAATGGCATTTGAACTAAGTCATAGCTCGAATTACTTCAAAAACGTATGGCTTAGCGAAGGCGTGATTCTATCAGGGCAAAGTATACAGCCCTGCCAACCACTGGGCTAAGCTCCTGAACAGTTACTCTGACAGAAAAACAACCGGACGAAATCTTGTTTGCAAGATTAGTAATGTGTTCTTCATACTTAAACCGAGAAACATGCAGCTAGGAAAGTTCTCAACTAAGGTGCCTCCGATACCAGTCAAAGCCACATCCTCCATGGCATACCCAAAGCAGTCTAGCTTGGTCTTCTGGAAGTTCACCGACAAGAGGTCGGCACCAAACCAATCTCTCACACTCTGAAGGTCCCCCGAAAGAACCATGTGCCAAGATTTGCTATCTGTGCCGTACTATAGAGAAACGTGGTGTCATCAGCGAAAAGAGAAAATGCACCCTAAATATTAAGACAAGCGAGATCATTGACATGCGGAACTCTTCACGCAACTGATCCATACTTGGAACGGTTAGAACCCAAAACACCCTCTGACAACGCCTCCACAAATAATAGAAAAATAAGGACAATATCACGCCTCTGTGGACATAGATATGCAGCGTCCGAAGCAGAATTTCATGACTCACACAATCACAACTGTTCACTTCTGCTTAGAGCTCTTCAGTAGTCAAAGGTTGACACCTTCTCTTATCGGATATATATCATTATCGCTAATCTGTAATAATCGCCTTTCCATAATCATGCCTTGTCAAACCGACAGAATCTAACCTACCTCAATACCAGAAAAAGCCAGAAATGAAAAAGTCTTGTGATTAAAACCTAACGCGAAACACACACTGGGGTCTAACAAACTCTGGCATCACTTTGAACGCTGGTTAGGGTCACTGAAATATTATTATATGTAATTGTGTAATAGTGCGGGGATTACAGGACGTTATCAGTTTGTAGCAGAAATCCGTAAAGATCAACCAACATGCACTTATAAATTTGCTGTGATATGCGAAGCCCCAGTGAAAATGCTTGAACTTATCTACTTTATTTTATTTTTGGTCGCAATGTTTTGATCAAACCAGAGATAGATTGTTTGAAAGGATGTGAAAGAAGAAGCTTTTACTCCATATTTAAAGCCAAGTTAAAGTCAAATAAATCTCTCGGTAGCCCAATCGGCCAGTCCGCGACTGCTTAATACACAATGCCGAAGACCATAAATATCTGCACTGTTTGTTTTTGCCTTTTTTCTGCCACTTTGGCTCACAGCAGGCATACTTTCTTGGTAAGGTATAAATATTGTAAGTTTACTTATTCCGCTAAATGAAAATAAACGTTGAACTCGAGCACACTGTTTACATTTTGGGATTTATTTTTCTAGAAAATGTGTATCTGCTGACTAAATTGAAGTGGGTATTTGTGATATTTGCAGTCTTAAGATAATTGCAATAATTGCGTATAAAAATAATAAACAAGACTATTTACACACAGACACATCAATGAATATCCAGTCAATTTAGAGTTTTAGTTAATTTTCAAGAATGCTAGAAGCGAATCTAACAATATTTTCAAAAAACAACAATTTACCTCTGGCCAAGTAGTTTTCTTGCCCATTTACCACCTTCAGCTGCTCACTCATAAATTTCGTTTAGACTGCTTCTTGACTACTAAAATTCGTTTTAAAATTAGAGAAAGTAATAAAACAGTAATAAAATATCCGCGAAGCCGAGAAAGATCCACTTTTACAACCTTGCTTCGGCTGTAAATGGGCGTAGTACTACCTGCTTTTCGTTTAATACAAACATTATTGCTCACTACCTGCCTATAATACAACAGGAATACAACACTTTTGAGGCATAATTACACTACGTACCAGTTATCAGACAACTAGCCGAAACCGAGAGCAAAATATACAATTAAACACGAACAAAAACTTATAAAATATACCGTAAACAAATCGGTCTAGCGGTGCAAAAGCAATAGGTCTTTAAGTCCGAAATATATGGTTTTACGTATTTAAAAATACGCCTAACAATATAAATTGTATACCTAAATATACAACGAAAATTAGGTACAAGTTTTACGCACTTAAAAGCACATAAATAGGTCCGATTTGAGAAAAATACAAGAAAAACATACTAATTACCGCAGCCATTACCAGCAAATTCGCAAACTAATCCTTTGTTTTGTTTTTTGTTATATCCTCTCAGATGATGCGCTTTTGCCGGCTCCATAAGGAAAGTATTATTTTAGGAAAGTGCCCGAACAAGGTAGTAGAATTAGATAATTAAATAAATAAATTACAAAATACCACATTATAAAAAGAGGAAAGAACATCTTATGAAAATATGCCTTTTTACAATATTGAAGAAATTGTAATGTAAGAGATACATTCTTTATATAATATGGGCATCCTAATATTCGCTACTATCGAAGTCGTCTGGCAACGTTGCCACCAATTGCCCCTCGATCGTGAGTACCGTTCCACCCTCTTCGCGCCAAATCACATAGGCCCACATCCATGACGTCATGAGCTAAAATTTTGTGAGCACTTTGCCTTTTGTAGATGTGTTGTTGGTTGGAAGCATTTTTAAGAGGCGTCAAAGCAAGTCGATTTTCAAAGTGTTCAGAAATATCAAATCTGTATTAAATTCCACGATTTAGATAAATTATGGCGGGTGCAATACTTTTGCCGGTGAGTCTAGTTGTTTTGGAATTAAAAAAAGCAATGTGCTGATGCAGTAAGCCTTGTTACAAACGTACCTATGACTATTTTGAGAAATAGGCTTGAAGATTATATAAATCTTGGCGAACGTACAAACTAAATAGATATTGACTTTATACTTGAACTACTTACTATTTATGTAAAACAACATATTTCGAATACAATAATAACTAGCAAGTGTTAGGAAAAATTATATACCTAGTTTTGTAGAAAATTACAATTATACCTTTAATTTAGTAGATATTATTGATCTAGTTTTACCTACAAAATGTTTAAACAAAAATATATGGAAAACCAGCTTACCAAGAAATGATTATATGGTATATCCAAAAGTGTAGTAAAAAGTGCATATGGTAGAGCAAACTCATATGCAAATTTCGAAATCGCAAAATAAAAAATAATAAAAATATTGAAAAATTTCAAATAATGAAGAACTATTATGAAAAAACTTTAAATTATAAAACTTTAGATAACGAAATTACATACTAATAAATTATTTTCATAGTACTTGAAATTCTTTGTATATGACAGAATCTGGTGTTAATGGGCACCTATCGAATACTCTACATTAGTATGACATTTAATTTAATAAAATTAGCTAAAATAAGAAAAATGATACATATTATATTAAGAAAGTAAAAATATCCTAAAATCCATAGTTACCTATATGTAGCGACGTCCAATCAAAATTCATTAATTATCAGTCTACGAATGAAAAAAAAATATTCACGAAACACTGGCATTCATTGAAATTGAATCGATTTTTATATTAATTTGTATAGGTATTCAAGTATGCAAGTTCTCCCTGTTTTTTTCTCTCTTCATTCATTGAAAACCATGGTATGTAGATAAACCACCGAAATATATATAAAAAAATGGTTATGAAATACTTATAATATCATCATCAAATCCAGTGTTTTTCTCGACCAGCAAAATCAATCTTGCCAACATAAATATTATTTTTATGTGCAGAAAAATCATGCATGTTAGTTTTGAAATCGAATAGAGTAAGGTAAAAACACGTACTTTAAACATTTAACTAGGGTTTCTTAAGAGACATAAGCATTGTAAACCCTAAATAATTATATAGTGCATACTAATCATTTAAATTTTCATTTAACATTTTTACGATCCAGAGTATTTTAAGAACATCCAGCTTTTAATAACCTTTCGAAAATAGATTTAAAAACATTTCCAACAGATTATTTTTACTCATTAGCTTTAAAACGCCAAAATAGAGCAATTTATGTATCAATTAGTCGGTCTTATTTAGTTTCAAGCAGTCTAAATAATTTACTTGAACGAGTTCCGTTTCAGAGACTAAAAATAAATGTGAAGCCTTTTTGTTTTGTCTTCTTTTGAAAAGTATCATTGATTTACTAATGGGAATGGGTAGAGTAGAATAAAAAGTTGTATTAGGTAGTTCTTCGAGATTACATCATTCAACTAATTTCGAATAAGTATATTCTTTAATTAGTTCTTTTTCTATTTTGCCTTTGTATTGAAACGATATTTTAAAATATTTTTACATTCAAATTTATAACCAATTCTGAAATGTTAAAATCTTTTGCGAGAAGATTTAGTGAAAGAAATATTAAAAAACATACATTTTCTTAATCATTAATAACTTATAAAGTATAAAGCATTTATAAGACGTTTAACCGTACTTGTTCGTTAAACAAAACGCAAATGCAGAATATTTCTTTTTGTTTTGTCTTCTTTTAAAATATATCATTGATTTACTAATGGGAATGGATAGAGTAGAATAAAAAGTTGTTTTAGATAGTTCTTGGAGATTACATCATGCAACTAATATTGAATACATTCTTTTATTATTTGTTTTTCTATTTTGACTTTGTATTAAATATTCTGATACTAATTTCTTTATACTTGTCGTTGGTAAGGCAATTTTTAAAATTTAACGTTTATTGGTCATCTTTTGTACGGTACGTGAGTATACGATTTTTATGCAAAGAAAATGACAGATAGCGTAAAAGTGAGATTTAAAATCTTTTTACATTGAAATTTCCAACCAACTTTGAAATGTTAAAATTTTTCGCCAGAATATTTATGAAAGAAATATATTTGTTTTAATCATAAAAATGCAAAATAGAAAAAAATTGAAAGCACTCGTTTTACAGTACCTTTAACCGCACTTTTTCGTTAAATACTCTTCACTAGGTGACTAGTTTTTTAAGCTAGACGCGTGTGCTAAAAACGTATCTTATAAAACTAGTACTTTAATATGCTATTTTTAATTTTGCCTTCCAAATGATTTTATTTCAAAACCCAAAGGAGTGTCGAAAAGGATCTCTTATATTATATTTCTAGCATGACCCTAAGCAGAGTACAAACCGTACCCTAAGTACATCCCTTTACTCAATGCTCCTTATCCAGAGGTAGCATTGAAGTGCTTAACACTTTTTTTAAAAGAGGGTTTTTTCAAATAATGAATAAATTATATGTAACGAGTTCAACAAATCATATAATTATAACAGATGGAATGAAATTAACACACAGGGAGAACGGCATTCTTTGAAAGACAAAATCATTTAGGTACCCAATGCTCCCCGAGTTCCCCTAGTATATACGTTGAATACTCATACAGTTTTTATATAAAAAATATAAAAAACAAACTAGAAGAAAATTAATTAAAGTATAAGAAACATTAAAATTAAGAAATGCCAACTACATAATATGATTTCTGTAATGTTGCATATTAATTGACAAATTAAACAAATTGAAGCAAGGACGTTTATTGTATTTGTACAGGGTGGCTCGAATTCGAGTCTATGTATGGGGAACACCGTAAGAGATACAGTGTCGGTCAAAATAGGGCAAAATTTCACATTAGGTGCCTAACATTAAAATTCCGACTAATTCCGGAGATATCCGGAAAAAGAAACGAAATTTTGAAAAATCGATATTTTTTCCGGGGCTTATTTAAAAACGAATTGCACTTTTGCATTGCCACTTTGGCAATTTGCAGTTTGGAATCCGACGTTATTTATTTTGTTTTGGAGTAATTTTGAATAGTTTAAGGTACTTATGAAATTTTTAAAATTCTATAAAAATATTTAATTTTGTTTTTGTGTTGTATTGTTCAGTTAGTTTCACTGACAAATAAATGAAGTAGAAATGGAAATTTTATGCAATTTTATGCATCAGATTAGGAAATTTTATGATATTACTAGGCTGTTCCCTTCGTAATGATGATCATGATAATCATATTATTGTCATAATTTGTTATTGGATCTGATGTTATGTGTAACGCGAGATAATTGCGAATTACTAGATTTTAACAAATTATAATTCATCTATAGTTAATGGTATTTTCGATTACTTAATGCAAAGGTATATTTATAAGACTCCTATTATATTGGGAAGAACAATAATTATTATTGACATCAATATTGCAAAATATTAAAACAACTTTAAAATATTATGCTTGTAAAGAAAGTTCCATCCTAGAGCTAAATAAACATGATATCGTCTAGCACGTTCATTTATCATGCATATTTAGTCTTTCACGCGCTTTCGCGTATTCATAGCGAGGATTCCTTTTGAATATTTATAAATTTTTATTTTTTTCTAAATTCATAATACAAATTTTGATAGGTGTATCACGTAATATTATCCCAGATAAAGCCACACCAGATACTAAACATATACCAATAACTCGCCTATTTTATTTGACCTTGTGCGCGAGAGTTATGTATAACCCGCACCAAAAATTTTGTTCGATATTAAAGCTGTATTAATAAATTAAAATAGCATTACCAGCACCAGCACAAGCACAAAACTTTTGAAAACAAATTTGTGAATTACTGGTTTTGTAAAGACCTTCTTTTTTACTTTTATCGCTATAAAATTTTCATGCAATCTTATCTAAACTAATTATTATATGTGCGTTTCGAATACTGCAAAATTCCCGTTTAAGAAATACTTTAGAAATAGGTGTGATATTATATGCAAGAACATAATTATAGAAAAGAGATTAGTGCAAGAAGTGAAAAAGCATATTTGTAACACAGATATACATTATAAGAAATATATAAACATAAATTAAATATTTCAGTCTGATATTTTATGTAGGTAATTAAGATCTAAACATGAAACAATTTTTCTGACATTTGGACATAATATTCCTTGCAATTATATAATTATCACAAACGAGAAATAATTTTGATTTTCCTATTGCTGTTTTCAAATTTTAGGGTATAAAATATTTTTAATCTAATAAACAATTTAATTACATATAAAAGAGGGAAGTTCGAACATGGATGAGAAAAACTGATAAGAAATCAGATTTGGCCTTCGGCCCATCAAAATTTGATGGTATATCGGTATCATAAAGACGCTTTACACAGCTTGTAGATACCGTAGAACACCTGCTTTCAAAATGATTTTTGTGGTACCATGCAATAACACAACGACACTTCTTTAATTACTAATATATTTTCCGTTCCCTATCTAAATACAAAATTAATCAAATAATAATAATTATTTAACTCCACTAACTCGACGCTCACTCGTCGCCTTGTTGCTGTAGACTACTCTCCGCCTCAACACGTTACGTCATCGGTGCCGGTCTCCACATTCCCTCCTTTTTTTCCAGTCTGAGTGGTTCAACCCTTGGTGTTGTAAGTTGTCCCTCTTCTTCTTGGTTGATGGTTATCTCGTCTCCCGTTGTGGTCTGGTCCGTGATGGAATCTCCTTGAGGCTGGGCAGAAACTGGAGTTGTTGATAGGATATTGGGGTCGTGATTAGGTTTAATTGGGATTTTCTTTACATGTGATATGTGTCGTTTGAATGTCTTTCCGTTTCTTTCTATTGTAACCTCGTTTCCTTTCCTCTCTTTTACTTCGAATTCCTCGTTTAGAAATCTACTTTCCAACTTGTTTGAAGTTGTCATATTAAGGGTAACAACTTTATCGCCCGGTTGTATGTCACAATGCTTCGCTTTTCTTGCAATGTCTTCCTTTTCTTTCCCTTTTTGTTTATTTATCATATCAGTATCTCTGGCTTCTTCGTCTATATCCGTGTTAATTTGATCTTCAATGGACGGAATTTTATCTCTGATGTTTCTGCCAAATAGCAGTTGAGATGGAGATTTGCCCGTTGTGCCATGTGGTGTTATGTTGTACATTAATATAAATTTTTGGATTTCTTTATGATAGTCCTTATTGTTTGCATGAGCAATTTGTAGTCTTTTAAGTATGGATTTATTAGCGTTCTCGACTTCTCCATTCGCCTGAGGCCAGGAGGGTTTTGAATAAGTTCAATGCCGTAATTGTTACAAAATTGCTTAAACTCGCTGTTTACGAATTGTCTCCCATTATCTGCTCTTATGCTTTTAGGATACCCCAGTCTTACAAATATTTCGGATAAATGGTCTATAATTATTGATGAAGTAGTAGTCTTTAGAAATTTTATCTCCTGGTATCTGGAATAATAGTCGATTATTACTAGAACCATTTCTTTGTTTGGCAAAGGTCCCATAAGGTCTATTGCTAGACATTGCCACGGTCCTTCTGGGAATTTATGCCGTGACATTGGTGGAGGTTTATTGGGTTGTGACACTAACAGGCAATCTCGACATGCTATGACATATTGTTCAGTGTGTTTGTCTATCAGCGGCCACCATACTTTCGCTCGTAGTCGCCTTTTCATTACCGTTTCGCCCGGATGTCCTTCGTGGGCAAACTCTAAGATTCGTTTTGTCAAAGACTGTGGAATCACAATTCTATTACCTCTTAAAAGTATCGGCCCCATTGTACTTAATTCCGTTTTGAAAGCTGAATATGTATTTTTATCGTTTGCACTCCATAAGTCGTTATTAATTTTATATACGGTTTCAGTTATTAATATGTCCGCTTTGCTTTCTGACACGATTTCTGATATATTCATGGCTTTTGGCGTGTTTCTTTCAATTAACGCAAATATATGGAGTTCCCCTTCAAAGTCAAATGGTTTTTCTTCTTGCAGTTTACACAATCTGGAAAGCGAATCGGCAATATTAAATTTCCCTGGTTTATAAACAACTTTAAATCTAAATGCCTGCAGTCTTAATAACCATCGTTCTATACGAGCAGGTGGTTTGGATGTTGGTTTAAATATCATCTCCAATGGCTTGTGGTCAGTTACGAGCTCGAACTCTAGGCCAGCAAGGTAGAAATAAAATCGCTCCACTGCCCATACTAGCGCCAAGCTCTCTTTTTCGGTCTGCGAGTACCGTTTTTCCACCTCCGATAAACATTTACTTGCAAACGAAATTGCTTTGGGACTCTGTAGATGGTCAAACTGTAGAAGTACTGCTCCTAGTGCTACTGGGCTAGCATCTGCAATTAGCTGAGTTCTTCTTTTTGGATTAAAATACGATAAAGTAGGTAGCTTAGCTAGAGATCTCTTGAGTCTATCGAAATGTTGTTGATGACTATCATTCTATTCAAATACTGCATCTTTCTTTGTAAGTTGTCGTAATGGTTCCGTGGTCGTTCCTAAATCAGGAAGGAATTTTCCTAAGTAGGTAACTAAACCGAGGAAGCTGCGAACTTCTTCTTTATTTTGAGGAGAGCGGAATTCCATAATTGTTTTTACTTTTCTTTGATCTGCCTCTATGCCATGACTAGACAATTTATGGCCTAAAAACTCGAGTTCCTGTACTTTAAACAAACATTTCGATTTATTTAGTAAAACATTGTAGGTGTCCAAAACTTGGATAACTTTATTGAGACAGTGGTCATGTTCGGTCTCTGTAGCTCCATATATTATTATATCATCTAAATAATTAAGACAGTTTTGGCATGGTGCTAAAATTGCTTCAAAAATTCTTTGAAATATTTCTGGTGCAGAGTTTACTCCGAACATAAGACGCTTGTAGCGGAAAAGGCCCTTATGGGTGATGAAAGTCGTGATGGGGCGACTTTCGGTCTCTAGTTCCAACTGATGATATGCACTTTCCAAATCCAAACGGGAACAATATTTTGCATTTCGAAGTTTCGTCATGAAGCTGTCAAAAGTAGGCAATGGGTAATTTTCTCTTTGAATTGCCTCATTTGCCCTGCGCATATCCACGCAAATTCGGATGTCTTTATTTGGTTTAAAAATTATTACCACAGGTGATATCCAAGCGCTGGGCTCTGTAACTCTCTCAATTATATCTTTTTGTAACGCTTCATTGATTTTATTTTCTACTTGTAATTCGACCGATATTGGAATTTTTCTTACCGGCTGTTGCACTGGCTTAACATAGGGATCTACGGACAATTTAATGAGAAAACCTTTAATTTTAGGAAATGGTGTGATCTTATCAGGCATAGTTGCATTTACTCCTAACTTTAAAACTCCCAGTTGTTTTGCTACATCTTTGCCAAGTAAGGATATATCTCCATTTACGACAACATAGAAATGTGTAATAATTTCATTTTTATTCAGAATGTTAATAGTTGTCGTAAAACGATGATTAATTTTTAGTGGCTTTCCAGATGCATATGATTTCAAAATGTCTCTAGTTGAATTGTCTATGTCCCACACAACTGCATTATTATTCTCAAGTAATTTCCAATCTTTATCACTTATAATATTAGCCTTTGATCCTGAATCGATAAGTAATGTTAGTCGTACTCCCCCTACCATGCACTCAATAAGATCATCCGAAGAACTCTGGTGTAGTAGTATTTCTCTGTTGTCGATCTTGAAGCAGTCAAAATTTCTAATCTGGTGTTTGTTTCCCTCTTCAAGCTCCTCGGTTTCAACAAAGTTTACACCCGGTCTATACCTTTTTCGATTTTGGCCAGTGGAAGCAAACGGTTGTGGTCTCTTTAAAGATTGTTTTGTTTTACAACAGATAGCATAATGTCCTTGAAATCCACATTTCCTGCATTTTATGTCTTTCGCCGGACAGGCTTGACTATTACCTGCATGACCTGGTTTGCCACATCTTAAACATAGTTCAGTTTGTCTTCTACGTTGAAATCCTACTTTTTTCACTGTAATTGATGATGATGATGATGATGAGGTGCCTGGGTCACTTGTACCCTTGTCCATTGCTGTTGACTGGTTGCTTATCTGTTCGTGAATTTGACACAACTCGATAATTTCATTTAAAGTTCGTTCTTTTTCCAGGAGTTTTTTCATAAGGTCTAGCGATGCCCAACTGTCAATAATTTTATCTTTCATGCTTATTTCGGTGGCTTCAGTTTCGCTTTTACCAAATGAGCATCGCTTTGCTTGTTGCCTGATTTTCAGTAAAAACTTATTAAATTCATCTCCATCTTCTTTCCGGATGCTTCGAAATATGTGCCGTTCAAAAGTTGAGTTTTGTTTTGGTGAAAAGTAATCGGTTAATTTTCCAACAAGTATTTTAAAGACGTCGTTATTTCCTTCATCATTGTGAGTTTCTATAGCCCCAGGTATACTATAAGCCACTTCCTGTAACTGCGTGCCTCCTAAATGTAAAAGTTTATTTCGTTTCTTCTCCGCGCTCGTAATATCTTCGGACGCTAAATATAGTTCGAAAGACCTGAGCCATTTTTCCCAATTACCCCTAATCAAGGATTTATCAAACACCTCACATAGAAAAGGTTTTATTCCAGTTTCTGCCATTTTAATCTGTAATTAATACCTTTGAATGTATTTTACTACTTGTATTGAGAAAGTAATTCGATATCGTTAACGTAAACATAACTCTTTGTCTGAACTTTATAAAAGTGTCAAGCAATTTAGATAGAATGTTTATATAACCGACATTAAAAAAAAAATCGCGTAGATACTGTCTTTCTTAACTTGACCAGGCGGAATCTTTTTCATTTAAGGCGATTATATAATAAATTAATAATATTCTCTAGTACCCTAATAATATAATGGTGGTAAGTATTATAATTATATACAGTCGAACACCATATATTTTGGACCCACAGCAATGGAGCAATTCGCTTGTTCCCTAAAATGTACTTTATTCGTAAAAGGAATATTATTGATATTTTATTTACTGAGATCAACAAATCTGCCTCGTAAGTCGTAATACAGTAACGTCGATACGTAATTCCGAAATAAATATATATCTCTACATATTTCCTTGTTTATTTTATTCTGATAAAACAGTTTTTGTGTTGAATAATCATCGAAACACATCGAAACATTCCCAAGCTTCTTACATAACGAGTGGTTAAGAAAATTTGAACATCTATACTAGTCATAATAAAATATATAGTATCCACCTTAGTGTTTTAAGATAAAATTATGCAAGCGTGCAGGTCGGCAGAATTATGAGCATGATACGGGCTTGATTTATATATTTTCAACAAAGGATATAGAAAATATTCCCTTTTAATATTATAAGTATAATATTATAAACTTACGTTTGTAAAATGCCGCTGGTACCTCTCGGCCCTCTTATTGGTGCTCACAGCCCTTCTTTTGTTGGTGCTCTCAGCCCTCTTTTATTGGTGCTCTCAGCCCTTCTTTCAGTGGAGCTCTCAGCCCTCCTCGATGTCTACTATAAACATCGGAAATAAATTGTATACATATCTTATTTATTACAGTTATTTTTATCATATTTATTATGTATTTATGGCCCTACCTTATGGTTCACAGAAATCCTCGTCGCCAGTTTGTGGTACCGTGCAATAACACAACGACACTTCTTTAATTACTAATATATTTTCCGTTCCCTATCTAAATACAAAATTAATCAAATAATAATAATTATTTAACTCCACTAACTCGACGCTCACTCGTCGCCTTGTTGCTGTAGACTACTCTCCGCCTCAACACGTTACGTCATCGGTGCCGGTCTCCACAATCTTCACTTAACTTGTAATAATTATTAATATTACTTTTTTCTAAATGATCTTCCTTTCCAGCCGCTTTGCAATTGGGATTAGATTGCATTGAAAAACAAAGTTTTGTTAGTTTCTAATGTTTCTATCAATTAAGTTTATGTCCAAGTATAAAAAATGAACTAGTTTTTATGTTGTTTTCCGAAAATTGTAATAAAAAACATCGTTTATTACACGCCCAGAAATCGATTTGTCAACGCATTCATTGCACGCGCGCAGGGAAAATCTCGTAATGAAATATACTATTACGAGGAACTATTAAACTTACTATATTATGTAAAAAATTATAAATGTGAATAATAAAACTAACATACCTTACAGGATCGCTAGGTAATTTAAATAATGATTTTTATCCCCACTTCTAGTTGAACAATGTAAATAAGGGCACATATCCAGGCATTTTCAAGAGCACAAAATTACAAAACTTTTAAGGAAAGTAATATTGTAAACGATTAATTTTTAGTAACATGTTTTATTTCGCCAATATGATTACAGCCACTCTTATTTCCGCCTTACACCTTCGCCAGTACAGTTATCATAATTACATAACGCCATGAGTCGACTCTGCTATCGTACAATAACTATATCTACGCCTTATTTCTAATCTATCTATATATTCCGTATTATATAACACCGATTTAATTCTACTCCTGCACCATTCGTTTTCCAGGGTTGTCACGTCCTCGCCTATTTGAACGTCACACGTCGCCTCTCCAAAATTTGCTTGTTACATTCGGCCATCCTGCAACAATTAATGCCCTCATTAATTTAACTCGCCAGTAAATCAACCAGATCTTATGGATCTGTGCATTCGCCATAACACCAAATCGCCTAACCTAAGGGTTTCGCCTGTGGTTGCAACCTTACGCCTTTTATCGAATATCACCTTTATATTACGCCTTTGTCAGGTTCTCACTCGCCTTTTGCTATCTCAATAAGAAGTTTGGACCTTAAATCGCCATAGCTCTCGCCTTTCGCCAACAGAGCATTCGCCATTTGCACCTCGCCAGTTAAACTCACTTGCATGCACCTTTCAACCTGACCATTCATTCTTTGCACCTCGCCAGTCAGACACTTGCAAGCACCTTTCAACCTAACCTTTTGCCCTCGGTGTTTTACACCTCGCCTCGCCAAAAAGTCAGCAAACACCTTGCTCGTAAACGCCATCCCGCACTAGCAGTTGGAAATAATACGCCTTGGGTACCCAAAATTCGCCAGACGCCTCTCTCAATTTGAGAATCGCCTCAGAAGACCGCAAAGTCTTCGTCGCCTTCGCCTGCGCATGATCCTGGACTTCCTTGCCCCTCCAATTCCACAATATCGGTTGATGGATGCCGATATCTGTCAAAAGAGGACAGAAAGCCAGTATACAAGTCGCCATGGGAAGAGCAACCAAATGCCCTCGCATTCGCCTGTAGATCGAGAGGTAGACCGTCAATCAGACACGAAAGCGCCTTTGTGCCTGAAAGCCCACACCTTTCGATCACCGCAATTTTATCATGATAATAATGGGTCATGGTTTCGCCATCCAATTTAACCCTCGCTATCATCTCCTTGACCAGCTGAGCAAAGTCATGCACTCTAGGAAACGCCTTCCTTAGAGCCGCCTTCCAGTCTTCCCATGAGAGGTCATATTCATCGAACCTATTAAACCAGCCCCTTGCTGCGCCTTGCAATTTCGCCTGCATAAAATACGCTCTCTCATACTTCGACCATTCATGAATATCGCCCAACTGATCAATTTTGCTCAACCACCTGACCACGTTACAGTCCTGACTGTCATGGTCGAAAGGGTCAAGAATGTCGCCGCCTGCCCTTGCCCTTGACCCCATACAGCCCGAACTGCAAGCGGAGTCCGCCCTATCGCTACAAGCATGCTCTACTACCGCCTGAGGAACGCGCTCACCTGATTTTTCGCCCTTCTTGTTGCCCTTGGTACCGCCAGTACCAACGGCCGCTCTTTGTTTCGTCGCCCTTACCATTTCGGCCGCCTTTTGCTTCGCCGCCCTTGCCATTTCGGCCGCCACAAACTGCTGGATACTAGTTGCCAAACCGCCTTTCAACAGCTCTCTTTCGTCTTCCATCGCCGAATCGCCTTCGCCGTGGTCACCGTCGCTTAATTCCAACTCGTAATCGAGCTCTAACTCGTCACTTCTGCCTTCCTCCATTGGAAATCACTTGAAAAACGCCTTTCAAACACCAATGCCAATAAACACAGTTAAAATACGCCACAATTTTTACAATAATCTCTAATTAATTAGCACACACTTGTTTATTATTATCGTGAATATCTGAAAAATCGCCAAATGTCAATCCCATATATGTAATAAGAATATATCGCGCATTATGCCAATTACGTGAAGTCAAGACCAAAGGACGAATGTATATGAACTAGGCATAAGTCGGTCTACTCGGGAAACCGGTTCGAACTGCACATGTCACGAATTCTTGCCAATAAGATATTAGGAGGCAATTTCTACGTTTTGAATGCACGTGAAGAAAAGATATTCCACTTTTCATTATCGTCAAAACGAATATTTACGGTTAAATTGTATTTGGTTAGCTACATTTTCCATTACTTTTATTAGCAATAATATTCCTTTTTTAGGAAAACTGAAATTACGAACTTAAAACACATAATAAGAGTAGTTTAAATACTTGGAAATTTCCGGTAATAAAATTATTGTATACGAATACAGTAAAGATTACATATAAATATAGCGATGCTTCTTTCCACGCATTTTTGAGGACATAATTTGCTCTATAATCGATAATATAACGCCACGAGAATAGGAAGCAATTTTCTTGTGATAACGCCAAAATAACAAACTTGTAACAAAATATAAACAAAGCAATTACAATTCGATATTCAACATGGCCGGTTTTATTTCATTACCGCGACGACGACGACGTCAGCGTAGACAACGATGCTTGCGCTGTAGCCAATAAACGTGTTTATATCCGATTTTGCGCATATCTACCGGTTTCCTAACGAGTCAGACTTATGCGAAATACATACGGCGAAAACATATCCATCTCTCTGTGTCGGTTACACGTCCGACTCATTGCATAAAGGGTCAATGCGCGATATATTCTTTTTATATATATGGTCAGTGATGTAAAATTACCGTAATTTATATTTTTGGTAATTTACGCTGGTAATTTACGAGTGTTAATTACCAAAATTAATTACCGTGGTAATAAATTTGTGTCGTAAATTACTGTGGTAAATAACCGTAATATAATTTTGGTAAATAACAATAAATTACCGTAAACTCCAAGTAAACTAATAGCGATTTTCATTCATAAATTAATGTAAAATGTGTATATTACTGTCTTTTGGAAACGTCCAACTAGTTTACAAATAAAAATTGCTATTTTTCGAAAGAAGAATGTACATGTACATGTATAAAAAATAACTTGTCATAATCATGTAATTACCACTTGGGAATGAAATTACGGTGTGTGTAAGTATCGGTGTAGGACACAGAGTTGTTTCATTTGCTTGTGAATAAAACATTGTTTTTTCCTTAAATATTATTTAATTTTAAAACGAAAGCAAGACAGAACAAAATCAATGGCAATGAATGACAGACGACAGTAAATCCCCGGTTCGGCTAATAACCGGCAGCCGGCAGTAAATCCCCGAACGCATATTGTTCATATTGCTGACAAACATGGAACAGGGTGATCCCCTATAATGTCGCCCCCTTTTACCTTTTTTATTTTTAGTGCCCCAAAAAAATTAAAAGTATGGTTATGTAGGTACTGAAAAATACTTTTTTTCTGCATATAAAAAATATTGGAAAATGATCAGTATACAGGGAAAAACGAAAAGGTATTTTTTTCTTTGGATCACCCTATATATGAATTTACTTTGGCTACTTTTCACCTTGGTAGCAAGAAGGCCATTAAAAATGGAGTAAAATGAAATTCACATTCCTATCTTAACTTTTCAAGAGCTATCTGATGGTGCTAACTGAGGTACACCCAGATTTGGTACCCATGGTACCGCCTGCCAGTTCCTTTCAGTTCCTGAAAAGGAAGATAGGAATGTGAAATTCATTTTACTCCATCTCTAGTGATCTTCTTGCTACCAACGTGAAAATTATCCAAAGTACCGATTTTCAACTGTTTATAGCTGTGAAACTACTAACTCTAGAGGTATAACATCATACATAAAATATGCTTAGAATTTAACGAGGAATAAAAAAATAAATTCATATATAGGATGATTCATTGAAAACTTTTTGTTTTTCCCTGTATACTGATCATTTTTCCAATATTTTTTACACGCAGAAAAAAGGTATTTTTCAGTACCTACATAACTATACTTTTAATTTTTTCGGGACACTTAAAATAAAAAAGCTAAAGGGGGGGGGGGGCGACATTATAGGGAATTACAATAAAATACAGTAAATTACGGTAAATAACGTTAATTATTTAGCACCAAAACCAGTAATTTTCCATGTAAATTATCAGTAAATTACGGTAATCAATTTCTGGTAATTTACGGTAAATTACAGTAAATTACCACGGTAATTTATCGGTAATTTACCAGTTCACATCACTGTATATGGTCAATCCACTGTCAAGGATAGCAACAAACGCCCGCCTTTTGTTATGAGTTTTTGTGATATCGCCACTCACAAAAAGAAGAAGAAGTTGCCACTGCGATTTAACTTGCCGAAATCGCATATTTAACCGTTCTCCATTCTCCACAACAAATAACACAATACGTAGGTTATCCCGACTTCTGATCTGTAAACGATTAATTTTTAGTAACACGTTTTATTTCGCCAATATGATTACAGCCACTCTTATTTCCGCCTTACACCTTCGCCAGTACAGTTATCATAATTACATAACGCCATGAGTCGACTCTGCTATCGTACAATAACTATATCTACGCCTTATTTCTAATCTATCTATATATTCCGTATTATATAACACCGATTTAATTCTACTCTATGTTTGAACTTTTAAATAATAATATATGCACTCGCACTATAGATATCGCTGCCCGAGCATCACGAATCTGACTATATCCTCGAATGGCTCGGCTCGGATGGCTCGTTATGCACGCATTAGATGGACATTTGCGCATCTGGTGTGGCTCTATTTGGGGTATTATTATAAATTGTTGATGTTCTATATTAAATAATCATTTTTGTTGGTTAAGAGTTGAAAATATTTTATCTTTGCACTGAGCAACTTAATAGCGTAATAGTTCAGGACCATATTCTCCTAAAAATAAACGAACCTGTTTATTTAATTTTACTATTTTTTATTTTTTTTTAAATAAAGGCTCCACTTAACACAAACAAAGAAAGTAAAATATTTTTATGAAATATAAAAATTCCTAAAGTAACTCAAGCTATTCAAAATTACGCCAATGCAAAATAAATAATAAAATAAATAAATAAAAATTAGAAAATAATAAAAAAATAAAAACACATATACATATTAATAATGTCAATATAATCTAAAAATGATGAAAAAAAATTAAATTTCGTATTTAAAAAAGAAAGTTGATGACACCTTGAAGACTTCTTTGTCAGCCCTCATTTGCCCACTCCTGGAGATAGGCCTTTCCTAACATCTTCCACTTCGATCTATTCTGAGCCACCTGATACTATCGATTACCAGCAATCTGCCTGATGTCGTCTTTCCATCGCAAGGGGGGTCTACTGGCACTTCTTTTCGTTTCCCTGGGTCGCCACTGCATGATTCTTGGTGTCCATCTTCCATCCTTCTGTCTTGCGATGTGACCCGTCCATTGCCATTTCAGTTCCGCAATTCTTCCACTATGTCCTTAGCGCCCGTTCTTCTGCGAATCTCTTCATTCCTAATTTTATCTCTGAGAGATATTCCAAGCATCGATCTCTCCATTCCTATTTGCATTACTCGTAGCTCTTTCGCATTAACTTGTGTTAGAGCAACTGTCTCAACTCCATAGGTAGATACTGGCAGGATACATGTATCATATACTTTTCGTTTTAAGTTGATGGGAATTGTGTTGTCTCTCAGTATATGGGACATTTTTCCAAATGCTGCCCAAGAGAGTTGGACGCGTCTCTTAATCTCACTTTCTCGGTTGCCTTTTCCAAGTTTGATGATGTGTCCTAGGTAGTTGTATTTATCAATTACTTGAATAATAACCTTGTCTACGAGTATTTGAACATTTCCTGAGGTCATTATTTTGGTAATGCAAATATTCGAACCCACAATTAAATAATTGTATTCGCTATGTGAAGCTGCTGGGTGTGTATCCTGTTAACGATCGTGCACTAGTAGCAAAGTTTGGACTCTAACGGTCATCGGTCACGTTTTATATATGTAATATCATTGTTGAAAGATGGGAGCTTGCAAATGCTGTTGTTATCAGTTGTAAAAATACATAAAGATACGGTGCGTACTTCAGACCACACCACAGAAGTGAAAGCTTCCACAATGCCAGATTATTATGAAATAAAAGTATTTTTTTCTATTCTATGTTTATAGTAAAATTACCTCAAAATTTCCCATAAAATTAGTAGAAACTGCATCTTATCCTTTGAAAAATGTCAAAATTCTCCGATCCTGGCCCATTTTCCCATCTTCAAATCGTTTCAGATGGGATTTCAGGCAAATAATTATACGCATCGATATGCTAAGAGCAAAATTTTACCTCGAGATATGCCATAAAATCCACCAAGACTGCCTCTAATCACCAAAAAGTTCACATTTATCGATCCTGACTACTTTTTCCAGATTCAAACTGTCTTCAATGATGTTTCAGACAATTAAATATCTAAATCTTAAATCTAAACGTCATGTCAAAATCAGAAGACGTATTCCTTCAAATTTCTCATAATGCATCAAGAGCAAAGCTATCTATCCAGACTCGTAAAATGGCTGATATATTGGAAATTTTTTGTGATTTTCTGCATATTTCCATTTAACCCCAATTATCTCGTATTTCTCGACTTCGTACGGAAAATTATTATAGAATTTTTTATAGCAGAAATCAGGGGGTTTACGAATCTGAGAATTTTTGAAAATAGGTATGCAGTGGCTGCCACGTACGCGTAAAATAGATTTTTCAAACTGAAGGTCAAAAAATCACCAATTCGACATTAATGTATGAAAATTTGTTTGCTCCAGATTATTCTGG
>MU182550.1:0-14107 GCA_016904865.1 Pissodes strobi | reverse complement strand
ATCCTTCTGGAAAGCGCCTAGTACTCCGACAAAATCAGATTTCTAAGATAAATGTACATTTATTTATTTAACGTATCTCACCTTCAAATCACAGAGAGAAGACAGTAACATAAATAAGATATAAATGCACAAAAATATATAACATTAATCACAAACATATATTCAATTGCACTGTGGGTCGCGTTCCGAAAATCTGTGGGATGGCCAGGGTAGGGGGTAGGATCTCAGAGGGCATTCCTGTATAATGTGGTGAACCGTTTGTCTGTTGACACCACAGTCGCACTGTGGGGAGGGTATTTTTCCCCATTTGTGGGTACATTTCGGGCGTGATCTGGGGCCTTATCTCTCCATTCCGTTCGCCATGCCTCAGTGAGGGTAAAGCCGGAATCTTGTAAGCTTTTTGCCCTAACGAGAGTAGGATGTCTGGACCGCAGCCTGTCAAGTTATATGCCATCGGATGTTGAATAAATGGGCAGCTGCAAGTTCCCTTGGATTTTCTTTTACTCTCTGGCTAGTGCATTTTCTCTGCGCAGGTGTGGTGGTGGTGGAATATGACTCAGCACGGGCAGCCAATGAGTGGGAGTGGACATTAGCGTTCCCGAGATGATTTGCATTGTGCGGTTTAGTTCTACATCCACTTTCTTGATGTGAGCACTATTAAGCCATGCTGGCGAGCAGTACTCTGCAGCGGAGTATACTAGCCCCAAGGCAGACCAGCCTAGAGTAGACGCTATGAAACCCTATGTGGTACCACAGAGTTTCTGAATGATGTTATTTCTCGCTCAAAGTTTTTTGTAGGTCAGGGTTCTGTCGAGGGTTACTCCTAGGTATTTTCGAGTTTTATTGAAAGATAGAGTGTTGTTACGAAAGCACACCTAAAGTGCTTTGTTGGCTAGTTTATTATTAAGGTGGAAACTCGAGCTCTCTGTTTTAGTTGAGCTGCGTTGGAGCCTCCATTTACGAAAGTAATTTCCTAGAATTACTAAGTCCCTAGTCAGTACTTCCTCACTGGCTACCAGGCTCTAGTCTTGTGTAGCTATCGCCCAGTCGTCGACATATCCATTTTTTGATGTAGTCGCCGGCATATCCGCAATATATAGGTTGCAAAGTAGTGGGGCTAGCACTGAGCCTTGTGGGAAACCGTTATTGAACTTCATTTGCCTGCTTTGGTTATTGCCCAAAGTAACTTGAAAAGGTCTGTTACTGAGAATTTGATCTATGAGATTAGCTGTTTTTAGACAGGGTATGATTTGGAGGAACTTAAAGATTAGTCCTTGCCTCCATACAGTGTCGTATGCTGCAGTTAAGTCGACAAACACTACCGATGTTTTTAGTTTTCTTTGGAAGCCGACCTCTATATAACTAGTTACAGAAAGAACTTGGTCCGTGCAGTTGCGGCTTGGTCGAAAGCCTGCGTGCTCTATTGGGATGTTTTCAAGAATGGTTTGACTAATCCTATTATATATGAGCCTTTCGAGTAGCTTGTAGATCATGGTAAGTAGGGCTATAGGGCGGTAGCTTTGAGGATCATTGCTAGGTTTGCCAGGTTTTAGTAAGGCGACGATTTTTGCCCTTTTTAGGAGATAAGACATGTTTCCTCTTTGTAGCATATCGGTGAATAATCTTGCTAGCCACCCTTTAGCATAACTTCCGCAGTGGAGAAGAAACTCCGGGTGTATACCATCAGGGCCTGGGGCTTTTACAGCTTTCACGTCTTTCAGTGCCATGGAAATGACTTTAGTGTTGAAGGGTTGGCAGTATAGCGCGTTATCTTCTGAAGTCTGTTTGAGTTCTGTAAGCTCCATTTTAACTTTAATAGTGTGTGCTCGATCTCTTGGGGCTCTAGATGTTTTAGTGATATGAGTTGGAATCACGTTTGGTGAGATGGAGCTAGATACACGTAAGTTTTGCTCCCACCACCCAGTTTTCGCAGTAATGACCAAGCTTTACGGCTAGATCTTGTTAGGTTCAACTGCTCAACAGTATTTGTCCATTTAGCTCGTCTGGCTGCATTCAAACTGTGCAACAATTCATCCCCGATTTCCCAGTCGCCATTCTCCAAAAACTGCTTGTATAGCTGTTCGCAGTTTTGGCTCCAACCTGGGATGTATTTTTTCCTGAACCCTCTGGGGATACTGGCTTTAGCTGCACCTATTGACGCACCAACGAATCTTTAGTAGTTCTGGTACTTAGGCGCTATCCATCCCAAGCATTTATCGAGTTTTTCTGTAAACTTAGACCAGTTGGCTTTCCCGAAGTTCCATCTAGGACGGGGGTATGAGAATATCAGTGGGATGTTTAACCCCACTTCTATGATCACAGGTTGATGTCGGGAGTGCGGGAAATCATCAAGGACCCTACGAGATGCAGGCAGGGGTTGGCCATTGCTATCAGTTGAGACGGAGCATATGTCAGGGCAGGTTTCGGTTCCCCACGATGCTGATTTAAATGTACATCGATATTTGGCGTCGAAAAGTAGGTAGGCATTCTGATCTTCCGCCCACTTCACCAGGTCTTCTCCGTTCTGGTCCAATTCCCTATACTTCCAGAGTTCGTGGTGGCTATTTAGATCTCCGACATATATGGCTGGATGGTCAAGGGTTTGGAGGGCTTGTGGGGGCCACTGTTTTGCGGGAGGTTTATAAATATTATTTATTGTGATTTCGCCAACTTTTACAATAACCTCATGTATCTCATTTTCTGTTGATTCTGATTTCAGAACAGCATCCTCTAACTCGCAGCGGACCTAAGTTGCTATTCCATAGAATTTGTGATAGGTGGCGCCAATCAGGTCATAGCCAGATACTTTACCTCTTGATCTCAGTTGCTCTGCATTTTCAGTGTGAGTTTCTTGGATTGCGATCACGTCAATATCGTTATTCGGTAAAATCTTGTGTAAAAACTGGCATTTGGCTCTACTCATGCCTTCGATGTTAAGTTGGCAAACTCGGATGCTTCGTCGAAGTTTTATTGTCGGTTAGTCTTCACAAAGACCAGTTTGATCGTCTTTTCCAGGCGTCATCTTGATTTGATATATCCCTTTATGGAATTGTCTGGTCGCCAGTATTGTGCTAGTTCATTTAGCGTTACCCTGCACGTACAGTATTACTACTACGGACGCGAACTAGCATTACCTCTCAATGTACATTTTTCTAATGAATACAGAGAGTTATGAATTCCCTTGTAAATAGCATACTTCATAGTTTCATCGCAAATAAACTGAACAAATTCCTCTGAATAAATCTACTGGTGATAGGCCGTCGTTCTTCATTTTATCTGCCATAAGTCACAAAGGAGCTTGGTGCGCTATTTTGCAACAAAAAAAATTATACACCGCAGCAACTGATCTTGCTCTACAAAGCGCAAATAAGCCCGTGATTAGAATATTGTTCACATATTTTGGATGCCGCATTTAAGCACAACCTAAAGCTGCTGGATACCATTCAGAAGAGAGCTGTGCGTCTTGTCTGGAACAAAGCATACATGTGGTGAGATATCCCTATTTTACAGATATTTTCACGGCAGACGTTGCCAGGAATTAGCCCGCATGATCCCGCCCCCAGCAGCGCCTGTCAGACAATCGCGACAGACGGCAAGAGCGTACCCGTTCGTTGTACAACTGGAAACAACTAAAACATCGCTTTACAAGGACTCCTTTGTCTGGCGCACAATATCACTGTGGAACTCACTCCCAGGACATCTGTTTCCCCCTATAATTACAACCTACAACTATTCAAGAAGCGTGTCAATCAACATCCACACATACCGCTCGTCGAGTGTCATAGAATCTTCCTTTAGTGTGTGTGCAACTGCCATAAAAAAGGCTCTTTCCTGATTTTTTTTTAGCCAAAACTGAAAGCGATGTATCGTCTTCATCTGTGTCACCATGACCAGTATTGGTACTTTGAGAGTCTGGATCCATTTCAATATTCTCACCATGTTTGGTATTAACTTCGCAAATCTCAGCAGGTTGCCTCCTTTTCCTAAGTCACGTATTTGAAATGGCCTCTCTTCGTAACTTTGGGCGTTGTCCTTGTCACTATCTTGACCATCATCTGGAGGTAATAATGCAACAATTAAGATGTCACCATCACTTATTTCATTAATAAAATTGATTAGCTCTTCAGCATTTTGGGGGTCCCCAGGATTATATTTTTTTTCCTAAAACAATGTGTGTCTCACTTCCCATGGTATGATATTTCATATGGTAAATATATATGCCAATAAATAAAAAGCTAATAAAAAATATGAACTGATTTGGTTATATTACTGTAAAAAAAGTACTGGCAAATCTTTAATTTTAATGACAATTTGGTCGAAAAACTTTTCCTAATAAAAAAAAAATAACACATAACCTCACCTTAGTGGCATGACACCCTAAATATCAGGTTTCCCAAAATTTCAACTACCACTATGCAAATTTCTTCAAATATATAGCAATTATGTTATAGAAAAACATAATTTGTAATTACACCATTTTTATTTAGTCGATTTCACTACCGTGAAAAAATATAAATACATAGTAATGCTTTGTTTCCGTATTTCCCAATTTAACAGTTGATCGCTCGTGTCCTTTGAATATCTTCAAACAGGTATGACGAATGACTTAAGGCTTTTAATCATCAATCTTCAGCTGCTTGTCTTGGTTTACAGTTAAATGATGAGTCATTTTAGGCGATTTACTTCTTGTTAAGTAAATAATACCTGCGTTTTCTGTTTGTTTTGTCAATCATCCGCGACTTAGCAATCATTTAAAAAATAATGATGACTGGAAGGTAACATAGGTACAAGTTATTGGATTGATATTGTTATTGTTATGAAGAATCATTCTTCACGTGACATGCCAGGAAAATATAATTTTGAAAACCATTATAGCATATTTTTAAAACATGTTTGTAAGGCTTACGAAAAACGAACGCAGTCGGTATGAAGTGCACGAAAATTTCATTGCAATACACTTTCTTATGTTCTCATATATTCTACGAAAAGTTATTAAGTAGAACATGATATTTCTGCTTTCTTCAGTATATTACGAAACAAAGGCTCATTATGTTATGGCCATAGAGTTATTAGTTTTAAGTGGTGATTGTCGTCAACAAGAACATAGTTCATCAATCAATCAGTTGACAAAGTTTGATGACATGACTTCGGAAATATGTATTCTAATATATTAAATATATTGTTTCTAAAAAGAATTAAGGAAAGTGTCATGCATGAAATTGAAAAATTGTACTATGGATTCTTCTGTAAAATGGTGCATTTTGATATTCTCAGTGGCGTAGCTAGAAATGTGGGCGCCGGGGGGCAAGCCTATCCGCTGGCGCCTAAAAAACCTATATTTTGTGTATATACGCAAATTAATTCAAAAATAATACATCATAATATTAAACGTATATTTTTGAAGTGAAACTTCTTAACGCGCGCCGGGAGTAAAAAAATTTGAAGGTCGCGATCCCGACACACGGCGGGCGAGCTGGCAGGGAACGGAAAACGGTCACGGACGTTTATTGTGATATCTTTGTTAGTTTACAAGATAAAAATACGGTATTTGCTCTATTACCTTGTCAAGACATAAGCGAAACTTTTATGAAGAATAGTTTTTTTTTCATTTAGGCCTTCCCTTTTTGTTAATTGAGTGATACCTATATTTAAAAAACTTCTTTTTAACCAAATCCGTTAAGATATGTATAAAGCTAGGGCGTTTAATTATTGTGATATCTGTGTTAGTTTACAAGATACAAATATGGGGTTTGCACTATTACCTTGTGAAGACATAAGCGAAACTTTTATGAAGAATAGTTTTTTTCATTTAGGCCTTCCCTTTTTGTTAATTGAGTGATTTAAAAAAAAACAACTGTTTAACCAAATCCGTTAAGATATATGTATAAGGCTAGGGCGTATAATTATTGTGATATCTTTGTTAGTTTACAAGATAAAAATATGAGGTTTGCTCTATTACGTTGTCAAGACATAAGCGAAACTTTTATGGAGAATAGTATTTTTTTTCATTTAGGCCTTCCCTTTTAATTCTTGACAACCAACTGAAACCGACTGAACCTGGTACTATCAGAGGAGAGGACCCTGATGATTGAGTGATATATTAAAAAAAACTACTTTTTAACCAAATCCATCAATCTGATATGCGCACATAGTGCATGCGCTTTTTTTGTTTACAGGAATATGAATATAAAATATGTAAATGGCAACCAATCAACAGGAACATACATATTTAAATAAACGTAAATTAAACATCTGTAACCTTAATTAATCAATTAAACATTGAAGTCTTCTTTGGTTTTAAATCGACGTACATTGATCGATTATTTGATCAAAATTAATTTTTGGACAAATTCATTCTCTATGCTTAGTATTGCTAGGCTATTTAGACTTGTCTGGCTAATGGTACCTCCTAAATACGAAATTCAAAAAAACACATACTTTTAACGACCGAAATTTTCGGAATTTTTGTCTTTGAAGTCGTATGCCGTGTTACGCAGCGTTTTTACAAATTTGCAAGTACCAAATGCCGCCGCGCCGGGATGCATATTTACACATCCTAATATACGACGCGACGGCACTAGGGTACTGAAATCGGTTAAGTTTTGTAAGCATCTGTAGCGCTACAAAATCTTACTGATTTGGGCACCTGATCGCGCCATGTCTTCGCGATGCAATTAATTTGCGGCAAGAGACTCGTGGTCGAGAGGTCTAGATGCAAGAGATCTCTAGATATGAATGTTGCTAATTACGTTAGTTCTATTGAGGGTGAGCTGCCTACAGACACAAAGACTTATGGAATTTTATATTTTGGTCTTTGATCTTTGATTGTATTATAATTTAATTAATTTAAAAACTCAGTTGAGCATTGTTAGCATTAGCATATTTATAAATTCGGAGCGGCGCCTAATTTCTCTTGGCGCCGTGGGGCCTTGCCCCCCCTGGCCCACCCGGTAGCTACGCCACTGGATATTCTTCTCATTACTGATTACAAAAAGTAGGCGCTTTATTTACGTCTTGCATGTAGTATTAATATGATTGTGATATTTCAAAACTTGTTGCATAAAAGTTACTGAGTTAACTACGCCACTGTGTCAAAAATGACGTAATAAATAATAATGGCACATCCAAACCTGATTTTTCTAGATAATACTTTTTAAAGTAATATTGGCACCATGTGCCCTGAAATAAAACAAATAAAATTGGTAATATAGCTAATATGATTTTGTTCTTATTCTACCGAAAGAATTTATATGACGCTAATTCCATAACACTCTGTATATCAACCGAGAACCAAATAAAATTCACAATGATTTGAGTTTAATAATAGATCTGATTTTTAAGTTCCTAAGTTTTCAAAATAACAGCTGCAGTTGCAGTAAGAATCATAAAATATGATCCGAATTTATTTTGAAACAAAGTACTGAGACTATAACTGCCGTTGTCAAATCTCGTGGGACTCTAAGGATATTTGGAAGTATTTCGAGGACAGCTTTACATGAAAAACGTCGTTAATCATAGGTTTTGGACTAATACCATTACTTTCAAAATTAGAGAAAGTAATAAACAATAAAGCATCTGGGAAAGGTCCAATTTTACAACCTGACAAACATGTCTCTGTAGACAAGCTTGTTTGTCATACCATCAAAGCGTGGTTTCCACGTCTGGCTTTAATTTGTTAAATGTTTAAATTATGTGAACCTTTCTTATAATGTAGAGTGTTTTTTAAATTTTGATGTGACCGTTGTCGTTTTGATGTTGTTTGTGCCTCTTGTGGATATATTTTGTTCCAACTGACAAGTAACACTGATGATGGCTAAGGCCGAAAGCGCTCTGTTACGCTGATTAGACGTCCTTTTTGGATTAAAATATTTGCATGGAATACAAAAGTTTTTCATTTAGTACATTTCGTACATGCACACAGCCTTCACTCTTCATTCATTATATAATGAGTCAGTAAAAACAGAACAGTACGTTAACCAGTGGTTGAAATGTGTTCCAAAATTATTTCGATCGGAGTCAACCAAAATAATAGCTGGGGTGCGAAAAGAGGAAGCCTATGAGCAAAACGACACTGTGACGAGTTCTAAATATCAGTTTCGAAAAACTACGAAGTAGAAAGTCAGTTTGTCTGTTGGCATAAACGATATTTAGCCCTACGTTAGTGCTGAGGAATTTTGATACCACAGTAGTGTGGTGGGGTCTGTAAACATTCTGCGAGACAGGTGTATCCCAAAACACTATTATTTCGCATTAATGCTCATTAAAACTAATTTATATATATTTATACAAAACAGACAAAAACGCAAAAATATTTATACCTAATATAACAAAATGAAAAATGACATTTAAAATGAAGGACACTAAGCAAATCTAAAGATTGTTGAACGTTATCCGTCATTCTGTGTTGTACAGTTCTTGCACATGTGAACCATGTGCTTCGAACATAAGTATTTTTCGCACATGGAGCAGCAGTATTTGGTCTTTTTATCCTTGGATCTTGGACACTTAGCGCAACCGTATCGAGCGGCTTCTCTAGCTCGCAACATGTGTGAGCCACTTGGTTTTGCCATCTCTTTTTAAAATAAATTTTGAACCTGTTGTTATAGTGTGCTACACATTTCCCTCATTTTCTTTTTCATCGCTCCCTGTCTGTAATATAGTCACTTTCTTCCAAAGTATACTTTGTACCTGTTGCAACGGTTGCGACAAATTACCTTATATTCCATCATCGTCACTCTACTCATTGTCCGTGAGATGGTCATTTTCTTCCAAAAAATCCTCATCATCAAAATCGTCCAATTCGTAATCATCACTATAATAGGTTGATGCTTTCCTTTTGTCATGTTCTAATCCGGAGAGAGCATCAACATCATCCATATAGTTTTACAACATTTGCTGCTCTTTATCGTAACTTAGTCATGTCATACTGTATGTACCATCGTGCCGAAAAAAAACTGGGACAGCAAAATGTAGTTTAATCTGCCTGACTATTAGCTTGTTTTGAAGTTATCAGTTTGATTTAATTATGTGACTGACAGATGTGTCAAAAGAAATATGATATAATATAATATAACCTAGTGTTAACTATGCCACGTCACGTTTGCAAGCCTTAATCGATAATAACGGTGCAAATACCAAATATTAAAACATCTCATTTTTATTTTTGTTACATTTTAAAACAATAAACATACGTATTTCCATTTTTTTTTCGGCGCGATGGTACATGTCCATCTGAAATTATCAACTAACGGCTTTAGTAAGTAATAGGACATCTAAAGGTGCGTCCAGACTTGTGACAAAACCCCGTGACGTGACAGCGTCGCGAACATTTTCACGACGAGGCGAACTTCGATGCGTGACATCGTCGCCTGTCATCCCCGCGTGTCATCGTCGCGTATCATAGTCCCGTTCACAGCGTTCCGCTCATTTAAATAAAAAACAGTCGATCATCATGGACGTTGCAGCAGCAGCGTACATAGTTATAGATCATTTATTGCGTAATTCTATAAATGTTAACGTTGTCTCCTATCCCCATTCCATCTTGATATTAAAAAAACAAATGGTAATTTGAAACAAAAGTAGCCGCTACACTGGTTAAAATTCAATTAAATATGCAAAACGTTCTGATGATACGCGGTCCCGTCCAGACTTGTCGACAGTGTTGCCACATGACTTTGATTTAGGGTAACAGATCGATTGCTAAAAAGTAATAGATTTCTGAAAATTGTAATAGATTGTTTTGATCCGTGGCTTGCTAAAAATGCATAGGGGCAATCCGTAATTTTCGCCATAAAAAATGTCATATTATATTTTGTAAATTTTGTTTAATAAAAGATCAAAATAAATATAAATTTTTTGAATATAATACCTTTATTTTGAATACAAATTCGTTTAATCGTCAGCACAATCTGTCAATTTAGCGCCCTCTAATGATAGAAAACGGATGGTGTCTTTTCAGGTTTTTGCGTGTTTATTTTTTGCTGCTATTTGGGTACCTTTCAAAATGCTTCACACCGTCCTTTAAACCTATATGACATACATGGTTTTATGCCACTTTCATGCTGGTCAATCCACTTGAATGTCCCTTTCCAGCTTTCTTTGAGTTTTTGTTTGTAAATATTTTTTTTTGTTTTATATTATATTATTGGCTCAGAGGGAAGGTCAGTCTCTATTAGTTCAGGTTCAGGTTGTTCCGAGCGTTGTCCACTTAAATTAGAACTAGTATTATACGCAATATAACTACTTGTACTTGGTACAGAAGAATTACGTTTTATTTTTTTTTACATCTTTGCTAACATCTTCTTCGTCACGCTTTTTAGTGTGTGTTACTATTTTTACCTGTCCGTGATGAATAATCAATCAATGCAAAGATTGAAAACTAATAACCGCAGTAGAAGATTAACTACGAGCACTCCCAAGTAAGGGGGAAGCCCATAAAGTGCCGACAATGAGATGCCGAGAAACGAAACAGAAAACATGGATATATTCGAGGTTCGAGTTGGCATCTCGCTATCTCCTTCTTTACTTAGGATACAGTACGGGAGGGCAATATAGCAAACAGCAACACAAAGACCAGTTTGCCGGTAAACGGAACATGAGTGATTTAACAATTTTGGCATCGACTAGGTTTACATAGTAGTGGCAGGAAAGTGTTTGTGGTTGCGTTTATAAAAGTATCTTTAAATTAGGACATGTAGTTTTTGTAATTTGTTATAAATACCCAGTTTTATGAAAACATTAGTAATGGTAATAGATTTTACCGCTAAGGTAATAGAGTAATAGATGCTTGAAAATAGTAATAGATCTATTACAATTGTAATAGAACGGCAACACTGCTTGTCGAACCAAGCGGCGTAGCATCCCTTTGATGCGACGCCAAAAGACCGACAGGTCATGGAACTGAATGATGACACGCGGTAAACGCGGCGATGTCACGCGTTGCGGTTACGGAGTACCGTCCAGTCCAGACTATACGAGACGAGGTTCGCGGCGGTGTCACGTTACGCGGTCTTGTCACAGGTCTGGACGCACCTTAAGAATCAAACACTAGCAGACACCGACTGTACTTCGTGAACACAAAGAATCCTTGATTCTTTGTGTTCGTGAAGCTCTGCGACACGACTAACAACGCAACTGGCGTTTATAAGTCGACCTTTGCTTGGAAGGTGTATGCGAGGTTACCGGTTTGTGTGGCACAACTATTGTGGTCTTTTCTTGGGATATATCATACTCCACCGCACTAACACATGGTTAAGAGCAATACAACAATTTTGGGCAGACAATGGAAATATCTATTATTTGGACGAAACATGAGTAAACGATGGTTGGCAAAATGTGGTAAGATAAAAATATAACAACTACTTAGCGTCAAGCTAGGAATGGTCTACTCGAATTAAAGCGCCTTTTGATAAAGGAGGCCAGTTAATAATCACACATATTGGTAGTACTAGGCGGTCTACTAGTATTTCGGTCAAAGAAAACCGATGATGATCATAAAGACATGAACGCAGATGTCGAAGAATATTTTGAGCAAACACTGGACTTTATTCCTCTACAGTCAGATATCGTTATGGACAACGCTAGGTACCACTCAAAGACACTTGAAAAATTACCAACTTCTTCTTGAAGAAAAGCGATATTCTTCAAAAGAAATACCATATGAAGGAGATATGATTAAGAAGGAATTACTTGAAATGCCTCCTTGCATAAAAATATGTGGTTGATGTTATGGATCTAAAACGAAATATTAGAGTACAACACCTTCCCCCCTACCACTGTGAACTAAATCCAAAAGAATCAATGTGGACTTAGGTTAAAGGTTTTATGACAAGGCATAACACCAGTTTTAAAATAAATGACGTTAAAAAAAGTGTTTTTAAAGTTGCGTTAAAGTAAGGCGATTCCCAAGAGTGGAGTAAATGTGTAAAGCATGTAAGTACGGAAAGAATGTGAGACCTTGAAAGTCTGCTTGATGAGACTATATAGAGTAGCTAGTTATTTCTCTGTATGCCAAAGACGACAGTATCACCGTCTATTCAGAAGACGAATAGAGCCACTCAGCTTCACTTCTTTTCAGCGGTAAATTGTGAGGAAGAAATTTCTGTTTCCGTTATTTACTTATCCATTATTTAAAATAATGTTTAGTATTCTATTAATTTAACTAAGTTGGCTATAGACACAACACTGGCGTATCGATTTTCTTTGGAAATATTTAAAATCCATTGCATGTAAACCGATTTGCACGCTTAATATCAACCATAGGCTTTTTTTACTATTTGTAATTCTGAAACAAACTTTAGCTGCTATTCCTTGAGCTGTTACAATACTTGCGGAGCTCCACGTGTATCTACGTTTACCCATACGGGTGCACCATCATTACAGTTTAACATACCAAATTCACTCCTCTAATCCCTCGTTACTACTACATATTTACTTGACATACGCCATGTTTCTCACGTTGTGTACAATTCCAGTGTGTGGTGGCACCGAGGGGGTAGTCACTGTGGAAATCTTCTGTCCTACGGTATGGAGGTCTCATGGAGATCCGTGGAAATATGTGGAGATCTGTGGAAATCCATGGAGATCCGGTAGAGATACGTGGAGATCTGGTGGAGGGTGGAGGTACGTGGAGATCCGGTGGAGATACCTACGTGGAGATCCAAGAACTTCGGCTGAAATCGTGTAGAATCGGAAAAGCAAAATTTCGTGCGCACCTAGGTGCGCATATCATTTTATCTGGTATCACGGCCAGCGGCAATTTGCTTTAGGTATTCGGCTCTTCGGCAACATGTGCACGTCTGTTTGTGCTGTATTGTATAAAAACAGGTCTGCTAGTGGTTTGCTCAAGAATGGACTTGTATGAATTGTATGTACATGTTAGAAAATAGAACTTGAAGTAGAAGGATCAGAATCATTTTGTACGATTTCTCAAAAATCAAGCAAAATAGAACTTCAAGGAGAAGGATCAGAATCATTTCCTACGATTTCTCAAAAATCAAGCAAGGAAGAGAAGAAGGCAATAGTTGACTGAATTGAAGAGAAAAAAAGTCTGAAAAGGGAACTAGTAAAAGCAGTTAAAGCCATAGTAGAAAATATATCGACTAAATCCAAAAGTAATATTCTAACTAATTTAGGAAATACAGAAGTAACTGTGAAGATTGGGCACAATGAAGAAATTTAAATGCTTCATTTATGTTCGATACCAATAGTTTTATTTTGAGAAACAAAAAGCTAATTATTATGCTTGGAATTTTTATAAGCATATCTGAACTAATTTCAAAGATAAGGGCATTCAAGGCAAAGACACAACTGCAGAACCAAAACGACAAAAAGCTTAAAGCAATACTTAGCAAGCTATTTTAAAAACAAAATGGATGATGATACAAGACAGAATATTCCTATCTTGCCAGAAATTCAAGAGCAACCTGAACTGGTGGATACTTATCAAACTTTCGACTTATCGGTCAAAGATATTCAAGAGCAACCTGAACTCGTAGATACTGATGAAACTTTCGACTTACCGGTCAAAAATATTAGCCAATATTCGAATAAGTCAGAAAGTCAAGGAATCGTTGTGATTCATAAAAATATTATATTACGAAAGAGCAAAATAGAAGGAAAAAGTGAAAATCAACCTCAAATAAAAAAGATTGAGCAGAAAGTGAAGAGTGTTAAAGATTCCCCAATATCAACCATGCATACATTTCTTCTTTTTTCAAATACATAAATGAAGCTGAAAGAGCCAAATAGGAAAACATAGAGCTTAAGAAATTGCTTTTTAAAAATTGTGATAAACTAACCAATATTGGCGAGAGCAACAACAACAAGAAACAATGTTAAAAGTTTATTAAATCTAACCGCATCCAAGAATAAAAATCAATCAAGCAAAGGCAATAAATATGCCAAATCATTGAAGAAGTTTTGTGCTTGGATATATACTATAGGAACCTTTGATTTCCAAAAAAAAATGGAGCCCTACCCTCCATATCAACAGTACTAAAAGAATTTAGTCAACATGGAACTTTTGAAGAGGATAAACCAAGAATACTAGAACTACAAGGGAATTTGGAAAAACGGAACCTTCGAAAATTAGTATTGTTAAGCGAAG
>MU182549.1:288106-325686 GCA_016904865.1 Pissodes strobi | reverse complement strand
ATGAGAAAATCATTAACACGTGGACTCTGCTTCAGACGAAAATAATGTAAGTATCATTTACTAGTTATCTTAAATTTACATTTTAACTGATATTATTTGTGATAGCACGATTTATAAACATTTGCAAATATTACATACTAATCAAAATAGCAATAAAACGATAACAAGTTATTTGAATAACTAAGCTAAACTTGGCTACGAAACCAACCAATCATATTTTTTAACTTAAAATTTATTCAACCAGAGCACCTATAAAATAATCGGATATCCATTCGATTGTTGTGAGCTAAAGTGACTATATTTTCAAAAGAAAAAAGCGGAACAGGTGACCAGGCCATACGTTTTTGGATAGCATGCGTCTTTTTGGGCTTTTTAACGATATTCGATATCGATATTTAATCAAAATTATTAGTATTTTTTTCCACTAGCAAATCCGCTATCCGCAATATAAGTATATGAAATAATAATTTCGGTATTCTCGATTTTTTTATATTAACTTCTAACCCGGTTACAATAAAATGCAATTGCTTAACTTGTTACAAGAAAAGCCAATTTGTTAAGATAAACTTTGATTTGTTAAGATATAATCTCGATTGCCTTATTATAATTACTATATTAATTCATATAAAAAGTCAATTTGTTACTATAAACTATAAATGCACTTTTCTTTAAATTATTACTTTAATTTACTAAAAATATAAACTGAAAGATAGCTCAGGGTGTATGGGTAAGGAGCATGCTTATGAAAGTTTATTTCTGAGTGCTGTTGTTGAGAAAAGGTGCAAAATAAAAATTACAAATTTCAAAAAAAAAACAATTTTTATTCTATTTCCTTCTAACAAAAATAAGGGTTAATTCTGTTGAACCTTCCTGGGGATAACTGCCCTTTAATCACCTTATGCTTCCTCCGAGCTTCCTGGAGAGTGTTACTGAAGCTTGCTGCAGTGCATAGAAATAGGACTCCTAGAAGGCTAATATATAAGGGTATATAAGCAAATCTGCTCACGAAGTAAGAGAGACAAAATATCCATGTGTAAGACAGAAACGCTGAGTTTCGTAGCTTTTGCGCGTGCCTGTCTGTATAAGGGCATGTTGAGTATTAAATTGAAGGCATTTTTCACAAATAACACTGAAAATGAATTATAGTACTATCAAACACACGGCAATAATGAAAAACACAAGAACTCTTTACAAAACTGTACAACGAAAGTCGAAAAGCAAAGAAAACAAGAATTCATGATGGCGTCCGATCGGGTCCACGTCCTTGCAATCTCGCAACGTTGCCAAGTATAAGATATGTAAAGTACTAGGTTTTAACGTAACACAAAAATTATTAACATAATCAAAAATCTTATCAACATATACTTCGAAAATATTAGGGTAAATTTATAATATGAAACAGATTTAAAAAAAATCCGTTTCGGGGTTTACTTCCTACGTTTTTCAGTAGTCATCTAATTAAAATACACATAAAACGGTAAATTTCTCCTAGTTTGGCAACGGTGTTGTTATGTAAACTGCATGTAAGCAAGTAAATATAGGTCCTTATTTACATGCCCGCGCAAGCGTATTATCACCCAACCCCTATTGTTTTCTCCCTTTCTCCGTGAGGGACTTCTCACTCTATCAGCCTTCTAGGAGTCCTATTTCTATGCTGCAGTGCCTAGAAGCTGTCCTGTGACGTCACTAGAAGCTGTTCTGGTAGGCCGAGTGCTTGTGGACTCAGTAGCATGGAAAAAAAACAGTACAAGGCAGTTAAAGCGTTCACCAAGAATGTTATTTCAACTCTGTTTCAACATTGCGGCGAGTGTCGCTTGTCTAAGCTTAGGCCTTTTAATATAAAAATTGGCAAAAGATAGCTAGAAATAATTCTTCTCAATTAACAATGCTAAAAATGCCAAAACAAGCTGAAAGAAGAATTGTATTTAATTAAATATGCCTCCACCAATTTGCACAGAATTGTTTAAACTGTAGACAATAATTATGGTTTTAAATTAAGCAGTGAAACTGATTAAATATAATAAATAAAATAAATAGCTGTTTAAGCTGACAAAGATTGTGATAAACAATATTTCAATAAAAAACAATTACAATAATCAGGTAAGAACAAAAGTGAAATCGATAAATTTAAACAGATAATCAAAATGCAATCATTGCCTGAAAGCTATTTTCCAACTCAAAAATCAGTTCAATTCAAAAATAAAGGTAACGACAAATTTAGATAGAAATAGAGAACTAAAACAAACAAACAATTATGACCTTGTACTGACCACGGTCGAGAAGGGCTTGAGAAGGTGCTCTTTAAATAACGAATGACGATAAAATGCTTATATATATGCCGAACAATAACTAACTAAGTTTAACTCCGATTCCCCATATAACTCATAACATCCGATAACGATACCAGAGAAAATTAGACCGAGTTTCCCACACTATAGACAGTTTTGGTTACTAATTTCTAAAAATGCTTCCTCTAACTAGAACCTAAATAATGTGAACCCTACAGGCCACTTTGATCGATTCTTTAGTTGGGTCGCTAAACTAAAACCGAAATTCAATAATCCTGCTCTTGTAGGATCAAATCCTTTTTTTCTCTAAGAGTCTTAAGCTCCAAAAACCCACTATCCCACATATGCCCTACAGACAAAAACATACCCACGGCAAAAGAGAACGTGGTATGTGTGAAACGATAGCAGACAGATATCAGATATTCACGAGCTTATTCAACATACACACGGCAAAAGACAACGTGATATGTGAAACGATAGTAGGCAGATATCAGAGATTCGCAAGCTTAGCAGCCTTATTCTGCTTACAGACTTTTCGACAGAGAAAACTTGAAATAAAAATCAGATAACGCAAAAAAAAATAAAGAAAATGCCAAGCCCTACATTCTCACAACCTCTCACACTGGTCGTCGGTACAAGATCGATCTCAAATTTCCTGTCCTACCTTACACCAGAATCATATCTCAAAAAAAAATGGCACCGCGCGCAGTCGTCTCAAATATTTCACCTTTTTCCACCGTACGAAGCGACCGATTTTAAAGCATAAAATCTGAACTGCATATTTGAAATTATTTATCAATTTTAAATAATATATTCTACTGCTGTATTTACGTAGATTCAACCCTTAATATTACTTTTTCTACAGCCGCGCGCAAAATAACTAAATACTAAATTCAAATGAAATCGCAAAATCGACTAATGCCATGGATCCTTATTTTGCGCTCTAGCGCGAACATGGAAAAGGAAATTCTCACTTTTTCCGTCTAGCGTGCTGAATGGTCATGGAAACCGAAGATAAATAAATGACAGTCGTGCGTTTGTTACAGTTTGTTGCTGACAATCCTGTTCTAAATATGCCCGAAGCCCGAACATAATATGTCAAAACTGACAGTCATTCGCAAATTTCAGAATAAGTGTAGAGAAAAATGTGGATTTAATTTTAAAAAATACGGCTGTAGAAAAAGTTCTGTGTTTTTCGAGCGCAAAGTAAGATTGCCGTTTTCGAAAGATTACTGCGCTCCGCTACGCGTCGCGCAGTAACATTCTTTCTCAAGCGGCAATCCGTTACTTTGCGCTCTAAATACACAAATAACTATTTCATTTTATATTAACGCGATAATTATCGACTGGTATATTTAAAAGACAAAACTTAGTTTTAAATGAACTTGATGGGCAACATAAAAATTCATTATTTATTAATATTTTCGTATTATTTAATGCGGAATTTTCCACTGTTGCTACCAGGTCGGTTCAGACAGTAATTCAAAATAGGTCGAAGATGAAAAGTTATTATTTGAAACCAAAAATAAATACAAGCAAACTCGAAACATCCTGATGTTACGGAATTGCTAAAATTACCGTAAAAACCCATAATACAACAAATTTAAAAACTGTGATGTTATGACAGAGAGGGAAAAACTTAAAAGGACAGCCTGCCAATCGATTTGAGCCGTATTCGATTGAGACTGGAGATCAGGCCAAAATGAACTGAAACTGAACTGATATTTTAGTTCAGTGAGCCAAGGTCAAATGAAATTATGAAAACAATTAAAAAAAGCCCATTTGACAATTCACATTTAAATGCCATCTTTTACCTGAACTACTGAACCGATCTAAGTGATTCCGGTCCATTTTCGGTTCACTTACAATGAGCTGGATCACTTTTTAGGTAGTGGGGGCAAAGTGATAGTTTTACACTCGAACACGAATCAGTTCAATAAAGTTCAGTTAGATCGATCTGAATCGATCGAAAGTAGTGAATCGAATACGGCTTTGGTATACGCATATCCAAGCATAAAGGGTATAATTATTGTCCAAATCAAAACACCCGATTTCAGGTGATCAGATGTCATTGTCATTAGCTTAAAATATTTTTTCTTCAAACGTCAGTAAATCCGTCATTACTCGACTGTGTAGGCGGCCGTGAAGTTTCGTTTTTCCTCCGCCGGAGCTTTACTTTTCACTTTTCCGCCGGCGGAGGTAAAAGTGTTGTCATAGCAACATAGATACAATACAAACAGACAACAAAATAAGCGTCAACAACTCAAGATTTATTAAACTACAATTTGTATTTATCACTCAATTTGTGACTGCATTTCTAAAAATCACTAATTTAGGAACAAATTGGTTATTATTTAATCGAACTTACTCAATAACTGCTTATCAATACGGAATTAAAACGCAATCGGAGACGCAATCTTAAAAAAATAATTATTGTTGACAGTGTCCACTGACAGCTTTATGTTACATTACTATAGCAACAACCTGTGCCTATTTACCGACACCGGTCTAAGCCGCCTTGCGAACCCACTTATCTTTAATAATAATTAGATATTATTACTATCAAAAAGAGATGTTTTTGCATTAATTTGTCGACATTTGAAGAAAAAACAGCATATTTTATTTGGAGGAAAAGTTACTTTTCATGGCTTGCTCTCTATTACCAGCCTCACTCCGTTCGGCTGTTAAACACGAGCGCGCCATGGAAAGTATCACTTTTCCTCCATATAAAATAATATACTATTTTTGTCATACGCTCCCAAAAATAGCTATTTTACGGACTCATTTGAGTCCGTAAAATGCTTCTTTTTAGGCCTAGTCCCTAAAAGTCGTCATGGCAACTTTTACGGACTATTCCAAAATTCCTGAATATGTCTAAATGTCAAATTTCGAATGACATGACAAAATTGTCAAATAGTTGCTACGATATCAAATTCTAAGCTAACTTTGTCGTACATTATGATTTCAAAAATTATGGTAAATTTGCAAATTTAGGCGTTCTGAAGAATTGCAAAAAGCGTATAAATAAAAATTAAATTTTGGGAGCGTATGACAAAAAATAGTGTTTGTCACACGTACCTAAATGAAGTTTTTCAGGACTCATCTGCTATTCCGGAAACAGTAATGATTCGTCCTGAAAAACTCCATTTTAGGTACTTGTAACAAAAATAACTATTTTCTGCTGACGCATATTGTCGCCTCTCCTTTGAGTTTTACCTAGATTATGAGTCGATGAGTAATGAATGACAGTAATACCAGAGTATAACAAACTAACAAACCAACGAGTAGCGACATAAAGCGTCGGCACCTTTGATGTTCAAGGGGCCGATTCCGGCAGAGCCGATGACAGATGGACTTCATATTTGTAAATTGCTCAAACCATGAAGTGGCTCGAAAGGAAGCGACTCTGTGGAAAATTGCTCAATTTTCATATTTGAATCCGATTCCGTATAGCTTTTCTATAATATAGTGGTTTTTCCTACTTCCTGTCACCCTTGTCGAGCATAATTTCTGAAAGCTTTCATTATAAAAAAGATATATTACTTAGTTTTCTTCTACGATTTATTGATAAAGGAATCTCAATAGTTTCTTGGGATTTTATTTAAATAATGAGTTTCCTTTAATGAGGGCGCGTTGAGAGAAAAATAAACCCCTGTATTTCATTTATCATACCAAGATGTTGGTGTGTCAATTTTAACCTAAATAAAGTACTTGGAACTTACACCGGCTGGTTTGGAGGCTATTGAAGAGGTGTAGCATAGGTTTTTGATAGGTAGTAGAAAAATATAATATTGTACGACGTTTTCAGCGGTTTTCAAATAGACATTTCTTATTGTACTAATTTCTGAATGATGGTCTAACATTAGCAACCTCTCTTGTCAAGAGTAAGAGAGCACCTACTTTCCCGCCGACCTTGTTCGATCCTCCTCCGTCTCGGTACTCTATTTACACTGTTAACAGATATATTCCATAAAAACCCTAGCAGAAGAATTTAAAGGGATAAAACTTGAACGGTCTTCCCAGGGACATGAACTTCGGTTAACTGAAATACTAGCTTTATAAATAAACATTATGGTAACAATTTACCGTTACATAACCCTACTAATAAACCATACAATATTACTCAAAGCAATGAGCACAAATTAACAATACCATATCTAGATCACATAACTTAAAAAAAAATTGCTTTAACCCTTTTGCTTAAAGAGAACACACACAGCTCTAAACGCTACTATTTACATACATAAGTTTTCATAAATGAGAGTAAATTGTTATGAAATGAAAAATGCAATAATTTTTTTCAACTATACATGTGTGAGGATTTTGAATTTCCGAATGCTTTTTTATGAGATCTATTACAGTTGAGATGTCTATTATTAAATTTTAAAGTATAAAATATTTTTAGTCTTATAAATAGTTTTAATACAAACAGCTTGGCGAAAATTTGAACAGGGATGGAGAAAATGTAGTTTTTCAAATATATTCACGAGATAATTAGAATCTTTTCACCTGTACATATTATGTTCTCAAACTACGAGTTGAAAATACTTCCAAGGCTGTATATAAAATGTACGCACTTTTCTGGTGGTGATGATAAATCACCAAAAGTACCTTTAATTGCATCAAAAGCTTTAAAATGAGACAGAAGTTTGTCTACATCAATACTAGTACATTATCTGCCAAAAGCATAGCAAATGTCACATGAATGTAGTTCCAGAGACCTTTTCATCAAATCTCCAGAGACATAATAGAGAGCATTCTGTGTTGAAACGGTTTCCTTACGGTAATTGCAATCAGGCAAGGAAATTGCTGCAGTTGATGTTTCCGACTACTTATTAATAATTTCTACCATGTCCAGGGCCCAGGGATTGTAAAATAATGAGAACATAACCTAAATCCTCCCTACAATTCATGTGATTTGAGTGGAAATAAATCTGCACAAATAATTTTCTGAAGGCACTTTAAATCTGTATTGGTGTGGGATTTATGCAATTGTCTCCCTCTTGCCTTACACTCCCAAAGCAATTTTCTAAACAATCAGTCTTCTGGTTTTAAGATATTTATACCAACAGTTTAAAAGTTTTTGCTATAAATTGAGAAGACCTCTTATTGCAATAGACCAACATTTAATAATCTTGACCATTTTTGTTTAATACCTTTAAATTTGGCAAAAAATCCAAAGCTTCGTTTAAAAATTCCCACTGTGAATCAGATCTGTCAAATACATTCTTAAATTTATAAGAATTATTTAATGATAAGGAGTTCAAGATATCAAACAGATTACTAGATTTTTCTACAATTTAAATTGTTGCAAAAGCTTCATTTGGAAGTGCACCCAAACCCATGTATGTATTCATACCACTGGCAATTGAGTCGAATCGCTCAAAAGTTGAGCGGCATAACTCACTCTCATTTTTTCAAAAGTTGTGGGATTAAGGTGAGAATTAGTGAGTTTAGGTGCTCACCTGTAGAACTGCTTTTTATCGGAATTATAGAAACATTTAATAAATGACCAAGACGTTTTTCTACCCTGAAAGCAAAATGTGTGCTTAAGTTATTGCGGGTGGCCTTAATTAAATGACATTGGTCAAAAATATAGAACATATTCTCACCTCCTACCTGAAACTCTGTATTTTCAGGTGTAATTTCTAGACATTTAATCAAATCAATAAAGTTCGAGCCCATGTCACTTGCTATGCCTTCCAATATACTTTAAATTTAAAATACAATCTTCTAAAATAGTACGAAGTTTATCACCCATCGATACAAAGGATGCAGTGTTTATCCTTATCAGTCATTGTCTTCATTTTGATTTCAAGGGCCTTATATACTGATTTATTATGTAGCCCTGGTTGACATTGCAGCTCTTCAGCATATATAGTTGGTGAAATGTGAGAAGGTAGAACACAATTATCTTTTCTTATGTTGATTGGTTAAATATCATCCAAATTCACCCATTTTGTTTCTTCATCTTTTGAAATACTAGGACCTGAAAGTGATGATGAGAATGAAGGTATTGTTGATACAGTACTAACAACAAGCATAAGGCTATTTAATTGCAGTCAAACAATATCATGTTAGTACCAATAAAGTGTCTGACAAATATCAATTAGTACAACTCAGATATAAACTGGAACTATTTATGTGACCAGTAGATACTTTCTATTGGGTACATAACTCATAAAACCGGTAGTGTTTTTAGTACATATTGTTTATTGAATTATTGTGATTATAGGATGAGGTGAAATATCTGAATTTTGAGTACCTATCAGGGTAACTACTGTTTTGTAACTCACTTGTAAATAATAAATCCAACCAATAACATTTTTCTACTCATGGAATTCAACATGATGTTGCTAAATTCAGTCATAATGATTAGACAAACGAAATAGCTGTAACAGTTTGTGCCATTAGAAACAGTACTAATACTTTGATTTTGTTATGTCAATGAACAGTTGCTATAAAGGTTTACCTGCAAGGATCTTGATTTTCTTTGGTGGTTCTTGAGATGAATCTTGACTTGTCCTAAATACCCACTGTAGATATTTACAAAATATTGTAGGACTTGCATCAGGTACGACGTGCTTTCTTGCAGAGGTTATCTTAGAAAAATACTTTTCCTCAAAGTGAACTTCACATAGTCTATATGCCATCATCTGTTTAACTGGTTTATCCAGTATATCACTTCTAATAGAAGCTTCTGTCCAGACTTTGGCACTGAAAGAAAAATTTCATTAGATCTACCTATGATGACTGTAATTTATAAAACTTAAAAAAATAATTTTTAACACAAGCTTGGCCATTTTGCAATTTTTAATACAGGAGGGGTAGAGATTTTAAGCTTGTCATTATACTCAGAAAATGAAGCATTTATAACACATCAAGGCACATATTATTGCAGTTTTGGAATGCCAGCTAAGTTCTGCATGTGATGTCTTTTACAATTCGTAATCAAAATGTAAGTGGACTTGAATTAGACATCTACACATTTGACAAAACTAGAGTACCTAGAGCAAAACGTCAAGTGTGATGTAATTTTGTTATAAGTTTATCGATATAAACTCATCTATGAACTTGCCGAGGTGGTCATTTGGGACATATTATATTTCATACCTAATTCCCATGTTTTAGTTTTACAATAAAGGCATAAAGTTCAAAATATTCCATTAGCTTTTCGTTGTATCCAAATAACAAAATAGTCAGTTCTTATTGGGACATCCTTTGTATATGGATGCTATACTTGTGTACAACAAATATTATGTTTAATAAAATAAAACAAAAAAAAAAAACAGAAACTAATTAAAAGTTAACAAAAATCTTACAAGAAAATATGTCTCTTAAGAGGTTGGATAATGCTGATTTAGTTACGGTGTTTTAGAAACAGAATCAAATAGGTAATGATAGGTAAAGATAAGATGTAGCAGCATTGTTTTTTATACAATAGTAGCAGACATTGATAAACAGAAGCATAATCTCTCCAAAATATTTAATATTACCCAAATTTGTTGTTCGGAAGATTCGGGAAGATTTACTGGAAATTAGGGTATGATTCAAACTAGAATATTACATCTGTGATTCAAACGCACTAAAGACACGTTATGCTAGAGAGAAACTCTTTACATTACACGCAAAAAATATTTTGTGATTACACAAACCGAACCGCTCTTATATTCTATTTTTCCTTTTCCGCGAAATAGAAACCGTTGGTTAGGTTCTCTTTTTAGGTTGCTATAAAAACAGGCCGGAATAATTTAATTCCTTTACAATAGAATTATTTTGCTGGAAATTGCCCAGACTCTTCATGTGAGAACAGCATAACAAATTTTATAGGAACATACCCTAAAAAGAAAGACCATTTTTGAAGCAAATATACGGGTGCATTATTATTATACTTTTGAAAATTTTTGCTCAATGCAGAATGTGGAGATATATGTTGTTGGATAAAAAAAAAACTTGAAACTTAGAACAGTCTAGCATTGCATGTACCTAACGTCTTTTGGAATTATTCAATTTATCACGTATAAATTGTATCAATATTTATCTATCCTTCAAGAGCAATTACTAACAATTAATTTAAATTTCAATATAAAAAAACAACCATTATATTGAGGATTAGTGTTAGTAGCTATGTACTTACCGGTCATAATCTATAGAGGAAATTTGAAGAAAGATATTCCATCTCCAGACCTAATTGAACAGGCACGATATGCACAAGAAATACCCGGCATGAATATACACTTATTCAGTTTTAAAATTTGGAAATTACGACACAATTCAAAACTAAAACGCACTTATCGGAATTTGTAATTTCACGCATGCGCAGCAAAATTTGGTCCCCCAGGTGTCGCTACTCGTTGGTTTGTTGTTGTTTTGTTATACTCTGGTAATACCAGAATACCACTAATGACGGCGACATTTTATTGACATTATGACATAATTGGCAAATGTCGTTCGTTAACCCAGTAGCCAATCGTAAAAAAATTAAATCACTACATTCATTAAGTGTTTTTTTTTGCTTATATCATGAAATAAAATATAAACTTAAAACTTGCTAATTTTAAAAGGCTAAAAAAAGGGCTAGGGGCAAAAACTAAAGTTTTTGGGTATAATTTAGGTTGAAAACGCTAGAAATGACCCCAAAAGGACTAAATTGGCTACACTGGACAAAATCAAAAATATAGAAAGGGGAGAAGAATCTAAAATATTTTATTTTCTTTGCACATTTTCTATTAAACTTCGAATAGAAATAAACTGAATGTGCAATTACATTAAAATATTATACTATACTATAATTACAAAAAACATTTATCTTTTTGATGATGGTTTATCATTTAAAAGTTTTTTATAAAACCCAATTCAGTCTCCACTAAAGTTATATTTGATAATAATCAAAGCATTTAAAATCTCTACTTCGAGACTAGTTTTTCCTGTTGACTAAATTTTATTTATAGTCGAAAAAACTCGTTCTGTGGAAATGATGAAAATTTTTACATAGGTGCTATATTGATTTAAATACTCCAAGCTATTGGCACAAAAGTTCTTGACGTGATTAAGAAACAATGATTTAATTATTTGGCCATTCTTTTAATATTCTCATGAATTTCTTTTTTTTTTTTAGATATAAAATTTATGGCGAAGAAACCTCAAATAAACTAGCGAAAGAATTTTTCGGCGAAAATATGCCTGAATTAGATATTTTATCTCGCAATACTAGTTTGCAGCTAATCAATACTCATTTTAGTATAAATGACGTAAGACCCTTAGTACCAAGCGTAATAGAAGTTGCTGGATTACATATCCAGGAGCCTAAACTTGTAAATCAGGTAAGTAAGCAAAATCCAGTTAGGGTTCTTCTATTCTTAGTCGTGGTGACTAAGTCATAAAGTAGAATTATGCGTTCCCTGATCTGGGGCAATTATTATTAGGTTTAGTTTCTCTATTTCCCACCGTAATTTCAATTAGAAGTAAAGTAATATCGTATTGTGTTATAAATAAGTAAGAAGAAATTACTTATAATATATCCTAAGCAAGTGCAAGTAATTCTTCATGCGATTTATAACTGTAATCAATATTTACCGACAGGTGTCACCTTTTTTCAGTACTTTGATAAACTACTAACTACTAACGAACAGGGAGTTATATATTTCTCCATGGGTTCTATAGTACTAATGGAAACAATGCTCAATGAGTCAATCCAAGCCATGTTTGATGCATTTTCAGAACTGCCATATAAAATACTTTGGAAAGCAAACAAAGAAAATTTCCCAAATGGGCTGAAGACACCAGCAAATATTCATTTCGAATCTTGGATGCCGCAGCTGGATATTTTATGTAAGTTATAATCAGGCGTAGCGCATAATATTCATAACAAAACACGAAGTTGCCTAAATCGTAAGTAACTGGTTACTGTCCTAAAAATATCATATAGAAATTAAAGCATAAGTAAAATAAAGTTTATCTTATCGAGTAGAATTGTGAGGTTGTAAATACTCTGCAAAATCATCTCAACACTCAAATTGTTACTACTTATAGACCTGCAAGTGGTGATTTCGACTTTTTTACTGAGGTTTGGGCATGCATTTTGGATAAACTAGATAATTCAAAACATACCATATTTACAGGTGATTTTAATGTAACGTTTCATAGATGTGAGCCTAAAGCAATAATCATTTTCAATATTCTTAGCCAGTACGACCTCTCTGTGCTGTGGATTATGAAGCGAAAGGTTATGCTTATCTAGAAAACCTTTTCCACAACATGATTTAAAGTCTCTTTACAATTCCTCGTTGATCATGATGCCATCCTGTAATTTTTGATAAGCCAATTTTAATGCCTCCCAATTTTAGACATGTCACGCATTTAGATCTTTATCATTTTTATAACACTATTGTGCATGAAGCCTGGAGTATTTATTATAAATTTAATTTGTTTATGAACATCATTAACAAAGCAATTCCTTCCTTGTTTTCATCTCAAGCCAAAGCTCATTGATGTTAAAAAAATGACCTTCAAAGTAAATGAGTTTGATGTTAAGATATGGGATATATTAAAGGCTAAGTCTTCTCGTTTCTCTCGGCAGATGTGAATCCATATTGGTGCCCTAACATACTGTTTCACAGCATCGGAAAAGATATAGAACGGAAATCTCAAATGCTAAAAAAAAACTGCGAATGGCCACTTCAGTGCACAGTCAAATAATCCCCAGGCATACTTCTGGCAAATGCCACGTTGCTAACATCGCAAAATCAGCCTCGCAGAAGCATGGTGCGCTATTTCGCAACAAAAAACTGTATACACCACAGCAGCTGCTCCTGCTCTACAAAGCGCAAATAAGACTGTGCTAAGAATATTGCTCACACATCTGGGGTGCCACACCTAAGCACACTCTAAAGCTGCTGGGTTACATTCAGAAGAGAGCTCTGCATCTCGTCGGCGACCCGGAGTTGACCGGGATCTGGATAGTCTGGAACACCGCAGAGATGTGGCCGAGATACCCTTGTTTTACAGATATTTTCACGGCAGATGTTCCCAGGATTTGGCCCGTATCATCTCGCCTCCAGCAACGCCTGCCAGACAGTCGCGGCAAACAGAAAGAGCGCACCCGTTCGTTATACAACTGGAAACAAAGTACCTAGAACGTCGCTTTACAAAAACTCCTGTATCTGGCGCACTGCATTACTGTGGAACTCACTCCCAGGACATCTGCTTGCCCCTAATTACAACCTACAATTATGCAAGAACCGTGTCAATCAACATCTTCGCACACACACCGCTCGTCAAGTATGGTCTGTGTGCCTCTGCCGTAATAAAAAAAAATATCATTTCCAAAACCTAGATACAAATACCACTTTCAGTTCTCAGTCCGTTTCCTATAATGATGTCAAAGCTCTTAAAACTCTCCTAAAACATTTCAACACTCAAATTGTTACTATTTACAGATCTCCCAGTATTGATTTCGATTTTTTTACTAACGTTTTGGTATGCGTTTTGGATAAACTGGACAATTCAAAATATAGCAGTGATTTAAATGTATCTTTTAATAGATGTGAACCTAAAATAGCAACCATTTCTAATATTCTTAGTATCTACGATCTCTGTAGAGCTGTGGGCTTTAAAACGAGAGGTGATGCGAACTTAGAAAACATTTCCTTCAACATTGAATAGTCCCAGTCTCCAGGCTGTAAAGTCCTTTTCCAATTATTCCTCGCTGACCATGATGCCACTCTGTTTCAGGCAAATGTTAATTCAGATAAGCCAATTTCAATACATATCAATTTTAGATCTGTCACGCTTTTAGATTTTTATCATTTTCATAACACTATCGAACATGGAATTTTGTGCCAAGCCCCATGTCAGAAAGAGGAAATTTAAAAACAAAATGGTGTGCAAATGCAATTGAAATAGTAAAAAGCTCGTGTACTTTGTCAAGTTTTGAATTGACTTTGACAAGATGAAAAGAATAATGTCATATGGTCTAATTATTGATCTGTTGGGTTAGTGTGATATGGAGGTGTCACTCGGTATATAATTGATGTGTGTTTATGTGCTATATATCTACAATTTGATATTATGTATTTGGGGAGAATTCAATGATTTTTGCTTAAAGATCTAGTTAATTTTTAAGTGTCCCTTATCAGCTTCAGTTTTTATCAAGAGTAACCAGGTGTTATTAAAATTAACAGAAGCTGAAGCAACGCATTGATCTTTATTTAATAATATTAAAGCACTTTCTTGATTTTAATGCTTCCTTTGCTAAAATACTTGAAGCGTTCCATTGTATTCTGTGATTGTTGTTGTTGTATTTAAAATTTTATCAACAGGCACATTTATAAAAATACTAACATCAGAACTCACCAGGGTGTTGTAATTAACCAAAGTTAGTAACTAATGTTGTTTAAATTGTTCCAACACATTAATGCATAGTTATTTTAAATTGTACTAGGTAGCCAAGAGAGAACATTGAAATAAAATAATAATTTAATTAAAAAAAATAAATTTTAATTCATGACATAATGCCCGAACCGCGGATACAGATAAATTATTTTGCGTCAGGAAAATGTACAACAATAGCATCTATCATATGCCCTACTAAAATAAAATAACTTACTATTGGAATATAATCCAAATAAAGGGCATTGTGTTTAACTCCACAAGACTTTTATTCTTTTTCCGACTGCATTATAACGCGAAATTAGATGAACTGACTACAAGGACTATCACCCACTAGTTCCACGCTTCTAAAGTAGGTCCCTCAACACTTTCTCTAAAAAGAAAACCTTGCCCAGGTCGGGCGTTTGTATTAAGAATATTCTCCTGGGACTGGAATGCAGAAACCATCTCAACTGAAATAACCAATTTTAATTATGATACTAATTTGGAACACGCGGCGGTACTAAAACCGAAGTTGGAATTTACAAAACATTTTAAAACGCTAATTGCCACATTAAAGTTTTTGGCGAGTTAGTAATTTTAAGTGTTCCTAGTAAAAACATTTTAACAGCTAAGTAGGTGCTGAATCCAGATTTTTCGAGGAGAAAAACAAAACGCAAGCCATGAGAGATGGTATAAAAGGATAAAAATCTTTGACAAAGAGTTAGTCAGAAAATTTGCTTCACGAGCGGTAGCACGGCACTTTGCCCAAAAAAATGGAGTCTCGGAAAAGTTAGTCTGAAAAAAGCTCCGCGTTCGGTAACGCGTTAATATGCCCATAAGGGACCTCGAAACGTAGTTACAAAATAACCGTCACAAGTTGTACAACGTCACTATGCCCGAAGAGGGGCCGGAAAAGTAAATCGTACCATTGTCAAAGAAAAATTCTGTTCAAAATTCGTGTTTCCTGTGGTGTGCGGATACGTAATCAGCTCTAGTAGGGGTTGAAGCGCAGGTACGGTTTATACGATAAGAAATAGAAAGTAAGATGTAGCTTACTTAAGACTCTGTGACTTTTGTTATTGAAAGAAACCTAGGATGTACTCTTCTAATCTGGTGTCCTGGTGTCATTAAACAGACTCAAGTGTTAGTGAAAATTTGGAATTCATTTCTTTTAGGTTATAACGTCATTTTATCGGTTTGAAGATAAGAGTTTGAGAGAGTCAGAAAAAAAAACTAAATAACAGCGGGATAAATATTAATAATGCTAATTAGTTTTTCTTATTGTATCACATCTTATTGTCTAGCGAATTCTTAACTAACTAGGTCATAACAGCAATTAGTTGAAACTATTGGGGTCAACCACTGAATGAACATAAAAATGATCTCTATACTTTGTGGCTCCCTTAAATTCGAAGTCTCAATTAGTATTTTAAAACGGAAAATGGTTGGCCTACGTTCATTTTATTATAACTAAGATTAGATTTGAGTACAGAAAAAGTAGAATAAATCAACTGATTAGGTGGTTGCCCATGGTGTCTAGGTAAATTATCTTCATAAAAATAGAGTGTCAGTACACTGGTACTGCGAATCCCGTTTAACAGAAAATTAACATGAAATGAAGAAAAGGCCGCTAATAATAGTAGGTGAGCAAAAAGGTGTCATAGGCGTTCATTTCAGTGTCGTTAGGATTTAAATTAATTTGTCACAGTTTTTCTAAAAAATGTGGTGAATTTCTTATATATGGGTGTTCAGTACATATTTAGCAATGTAAGCTGTATAAATTCACCAATAATAGTAATATTTTTATGGAAAATTTTTACATAAATTTTGTTGAAAATTATCAATATAAACCTTTAATTTGGTGGCGTTATATAGATGACATTTTTTAAATTTACCCTTGGTGCTACCATAATGATTCAAAAAGATACTTTCAATTTGACCACTGTCCCGTCTATTCAAAAGTTATGCACGTATAAACATAAATGTCATAAACTCGAAAAATGATAATACGTGATGAGAATACTGGTAGCTTCGAAACTTGATTTTGTAAAAATTGGCATTACCCCTTCAATTTCTTACTGAAGGAGAAAAAACTTCATTCATTTCAAACTGTAACCTGCAACTTCCATTTATGTTTAAAACTACCCTTCTAGCACTTATACATATGTTGAACTATTTTAGGTGATCCAAGAGTGAAACTTTTTGTCTCACATGGAGGAATGATGGGTACACAAGAAGCCATATATTGTGGAATTCCAATACTTGGAATACCTCTATTTGCTGATCAGGGTTTAAATCTCAGGCATGCCGAAACTATGGGGTTTTCACTAATGGTTAAATATGAGGATATTTCAAAAGACAGTATATTAAATGCAGCTAAACAAATATTGGGCGATCCAACGTGAGTATGCAATAGTCAGTTATGCTTTGAAGTTACTACGGCCATAACTGCCACCCACTATCGACAGGGTAAAATAGTGTCGTCACAAATTCACACCCAAGGTCTGTCGCATTTTATCTCATATCGATGGGGGGCATTTCATAAATGAGGCGATTGAGTCTAAATTAAAGAAAAATGCTTTTATTCCTTCGTCAAGCTTTTAAGAATTATTTATCGCTTCTGCTAGGCCAATCAAGAATTAACAACAAAACAACGTTCCTTTATTATTGAAAATTCTCAGAAACAAAAAAATAGTTCAAATGTCGGAGCTCTCAAGCGTTAGCGAGCGAAGTTATGCTTTGGTGAACGTGGAGTGTAAGAAAGAGAGAAAAAAACACGTTATATCCAGTTGATTGATTGATTACTGTAAACCTAACATATACTTGCTAAGAACAATTAATTCCATCATATGTAGGGTCGAAAAAGAGACATAATTTTTTACTTGTTGCAAATATGAATCGACAAAGTAAAGATTAAATGACACGTCTGATTTAAAGCAAGATTTTTTTATAAATTATACAGCTTTTAATCCAGTAGTCGCGCCCGGTCTGTGAGACCGATCATACACCTTTTTCAGCATTATTGGGAAAAACAAGGAGGGAGACACCTGCCACTCCATGTATCTTCTCGTTGGGTCGCGACCAAACAGCAGTACAGTGCAGTGTATTGCAAGTGGTAGTTGTGCCAAAAATATAACGTCCCGCGGTGTATGAGACCGGCGCGACTAATCACGTTTTTTTAAAATTGTCCCGTTAGTTTGATTGTGAGGTTAGTTTTTCGTACTTTTATTTTGAAATATGTAATAGAAATGTAACATCCTTGATTTTTTAGCCATGTGTTCTTACGAAAAATACCAGGAACGCTTGCAACAAATGTTAGAAGAAATTATGAGCGAAGAAGACGGCCAAGATATTGCGTACGATGATCATTAAGATCCAGATCAATCTGATGAAGGTGAACTGGATCATATAGAACAGCAACTTGACAACAGCGAGTCTGATCATGAGCAAGTAGTAGACGAAAGTCACAGCAATAAATTATCGTTTTTTGGAAAGGATAAAATCACACGTTGGAGGAAATTGGCTTCACAACCTACAACAGTTAAAACACGACAAAAGAATATCGTCAAACGTTTTGCGGGTTCCACATTAGCAACCAGAAACTTGCTGGAGCCACTGGGAATATGGGGGCATTTCTTCAATGAGGAGATTATCAATACCATCGTGGAATACACCAACGAGTACATTGAATTTGTTGCTAACAATTTTGCTCGAAAAAGAGATGCAACTCCAACTAATCAAATTGAAATTCGTGCTTTTTTTGGTCTCATTTATATGGCGGGTATCCATCATGCAAATCGCCTGAATGGCGAAGATTTGTGGAATACTGATGGGTCTGGTGCAGAAGTTTTTTGCCTCACTATGAGCCTGCAAAGGTTTAGATTACTAATTCGTTGTCTAAGATTGGACAGCAAAGAGCAGTATGGAAGTTTACGTCGGAACACAACCTGAAGGGCCATACAGAGTTTCGAATAGTCCTTACGATGTTGCTCTACGACTCTGTGAACATATTTTTGGATCGGGGCGCAATATTACAATGGGCAACTGGTTCACCTCTTTACCTCTTGTAAAGAAACTACTCAATGACCATAATCTCACAGAGGAAAAGAAAAAAAATGTGCTGTTGCTTTCTAGTATGCATGACTATGATGAAATCGATGTAAGAACAGATGCGCGTAAACCGATGATAATTACAGATTACAACCGCTAGAAAGGAGGTGTAGACACTGTTGATAAATTGACTTCAAGCTACAATTGTGCCAGAAACACGCGCAGATGGCCAATGGTGATCTTCTACTCCCTCTTGAATATAGCTGGCATTAATTCGCAAGTTATCTATGCATCAAACAACCCTCGCATCACCATTTTGAGAAGACACTTTTTGAGAAAATTGGCCATTGATTTAGTCATGCCTCATTTGCAAGTACGTTCTGCTATGAAGAATATTCCTCGAACCCTAAGATTGAGACTGGAACAACTTTCTGGGGATAATATCGAAATTGATATACCACAGAATGCTTTACCAGGAAGATGTGCCTACTGTACTTCGAAAAAAATCGCAAAACTCGCTTCCAGTGCTATAAGTGCAATAAATATATGTGCTTGGAGGATATTATTGGGGTTTGCCAAACTTGCCGCAAAAATGCACTAAATTACTTTTGAAAATGCTTTTGTCACCATTTTTTTATTATAAGAGTGTTATATTTTTGTTTAATTTACAGTTAGTATTTCTACCACTTTTAATTTTTTTGTATGTGACTAATAAAGTGCAGTATTAAAAAAAACACCATTTTCAAAAATGTAATTTTAAAATGTGTTGTTAAAACCTACCCATATGTAATTTTTTAAATAAGGGTTCCACCTTTTTAAGGGGGTTAATTACGGTATATGGTCTCTAAGACCGACGCGACTACTCAAGTTTCAAAATTTGGCGCGACTACTGGAAGGTTAATAAAATATTCACAAATTTCAAATAATTCATCTGGAGATGAAGGACAATTTTCAAGATCTAATTATAGATTTACATGAGATTTGGGGTGTCCCTTTTATGTTCATCAAAATACTTTCAGCATAACAATGAACATTTTCCATCATCTCAATATCGTTATCTGGGGTGACATTAACCAATTTTTTCATTGGCGACATGATCGCGGTTCAAAATATATACATAATGCCGAATTTCGCCTGGTTGAAGAGAAATCGGCGTAGGAGTAAGTTTGTCATCAGAAACAAATATTTTGATATGCTTCGTAATTTTCACGTTTTCTATAACGGTAGAAACATTCATCTGTGTAGTGGTTGTGTAAGGGATTGTACGTTAATTTTTATATCATGTAATAGGTTCAAACAAATAATCAAAAGATGTGAAATATTTTTTCTTCAACTTACTTTTTTCTCAGTTTACGAAAATTATATCAAACAGTGGAGCTACTTCGGACACCATGCCCAGGATATTCGGCGTCCTCTTAAAGTACAAGATATGAGTAACTATTCCAAAATAGCTTTGGGGCAGGCAATTAGTGATGTTAAACCTATAAAAAAAAGTCAGGAGAGAGGCATCCTGACTATTACAACATCCCGAAATCGATTTTGAATGATAATATTTTAGGAAAGTATTCCAAAATACCTGGTGGCCAAACAAAGTTGAGTAAGGAGGAAGTGAAAAAAATAGCACACGGCATTTACACTGCCACCGCATGGGGCTTAAGCTCGAATAGGTATGCGCCAAATCGTAAAAACATATTTGGATACATCGGGAAAGAGAATCGCAAATTTAAAGAAAACAAGCTTCGACTGGAATGGTTTTATGGTTGTATGAAAAGGAACCAGCCATTGCGCAAAACATCAACAGATGTAGAGCAGGAGTCGACAGAGAAAGAGTTAAAGGATATTTTGAGAATCAAGAAAATGTCGTAAAAATATTCTTCCCGGAAACATTGTCAATTATGCTGAATCTAACTTGACTGAGGACCCTGGAAATCTCAGTCATCATTGATCCTTCTAAAAGCAGCACATCAATTATGATGACTGTCTCAGGTATTTTACGGCTTTCTTATGTTTTATGCGAGCTCTTCGCATTTACGCAACTTGGAAGGAAGCTGGTTCAGAAGTTACCATATATAATAAGACGAAAAATGGGTGGTTTGAATCACTAGTTAAGTATTTTACAAGTAATTTTGCCATATTTCCGTACATTAAATGGACAAAAAATTTTAATTGGCGACAATTTTTCGGTTCACTTGCTATTATATGTGACTAAGTAATGTAAAGAAAATAATATTCATTTTATTTTATTACCCCTAACCCAACACATTTGCTGCACTCTCTTGATGTTACATTTTTCGGCCCCATGAAGAGATATTGGCGTACAACCTTGACTAATGGAAATTCAATATGGAATGGAAAATAAAGGTGACCTGCCTAAATCAGAATTTCCTCGTGTTTTGGAAACTATTTTTGAATCGATGGATCCAAGTATCAACAAAAATAACAAATCTGGCTTCTAAGCTTGTGGCGTTATTCCATTAAATTCTGAAATAGTCTTGGAAAAGTTGCCCGGAGAGACATCGAAACCGGACAAATTTGGTGCAAATGTTTTCCTGATTATTTCAAACGATAAAGGAAGAACAAAATTGCCAAAAAACGAAGATAGGAAAATAATTTAATGTTTCTCCTGGCAAAGGTATAAGGTTAGAAGATCTTTACACAAACGAAAATAGCATAGAGATGGTTTAGAAAGTATTTGACAAGAAGAAAATAAAGAGAGAGATCTTGAAATCGAAAATGAAGATTCTATATATGAGCAACCTTCTACTAGTAGTGATGACAGAGGACCGGGAAATAATAAAAATCTGATTTGAGGTAAAAAAAAGATATTTGTTGCTTTATAGAGAAAATTTTTGATGCCCAGCAAGAACCCTATCTAGCAATATATCTTAAAATAAAAAAAAGAAAGAAAGATGATTTTATAGTGCTTGATAGTTCCGATGAGACACTCTATACTAATTTTGAACTTGAAAATACTATATAAACGTCCAAGATAAATTATAAACAACGTGAACGGACAGCGCAGGCAATTATGAACCCTAAATTTACAATGGTCAGCAGATTTTATGATACATATAGTCAAGCGAACCATTAGTCCGATAAGCTTTTGTCTCTCACCATTTCCGCTCTCATCTACTGCAGTCCACAGGGACGTAGTAGGGGCTCTAACCATGTCCTAAGCTTAAGACTAAACTCGGTAAGTACAGTTTACAGGAACGTTCTTCTTGGGGGATGACCGCCTAAAAAGTACTACAGGGCGATACAATATATCTGTCAACATTTATTTAAAGTCAAGTGATTTTTAAAGTTAAACATATTATATTAAATTGCCTTAAAGTACTGAAATCAAGATGAACTAAGAGCCTTAAATAATTATCTTATGAAGTAACCAAACCTAACCACAAATTAAAACACAACACCATTCTTAAAGAACTTTATTATAACAGGAACTAAGATCTATAAACAATTCAAACCATACCTTAACCGAAAGAACATGCGTGTTTTAGTAATCGGACATGGTGTAAACCCAATAATTCTTTGACCAATAGACCTTGTTATTGTTTTTACCGAAGTGCTTATTTATTATCTCTTCTCACCTGGCGTAGATCGGTCCATAATCTGAGGTATATAAGCTGCACGCTACCCAAGGCGTGGCGCCACGGTTAACTAATCGTGACAATATATTTGTAAAAATATCTTTCAAGAGATAAGAAGATGTAGGCTATATCTTAAGGGTCTTCCCGATAAAATTAAACTAGAATTCTGAGTTTATCACTCGATGATTAAAAAAAGAGAGTTTTAACGCTTTTTGAGATGTTTTTGTGTTCTTCTAAGCATTTATATTTTTCATTGGGCGACAGAAATTTGGTCCAGTTCAATGCAGCAAAGTCCCAAGCAGCCACGTTTACCATGAGGGCCAATACGGCGGGCCCTGATATCATCATGGCAGGATCGGCCATTCCTTCATCCTCGTCAAGCTTGGTGCGCTATTTCGCAACAAAAAACTGTATACACCGCAGCAGTTTGCTCTTGCTCTACAAAGCGCAAATGCGACCGTGCTTAGAATATTGCTCACACATCTGGGGTGCCGCACCAAAGCACACCCTAAAGCTGCTGGATTCCATTCAGAAAAGAGCTGTGCGTCTTGTCGGCGACCCGGAGTTGACCCGGAATCTGAATAGTCTCGAACACCGCAGACATGTGGCCGAGATGTCCCTGTTTTACAGATGTTTTCACGGCAGATGTTCTAAGGATTTGGTCCTCCTCATCCCGCCCCTGGCAACGCCTGTCAGACAGTCACAGACAGACGGCAAGAGCGCACCCGTTCGTCGTACAACTGGTAACATCTAGAACATCGCTTTACAAGAACTCCTTTGTCTGGCGCACTGCATCACTGTGGAACTCACACCCAGGACTTCTGTTTCCCCCTAATTACAACCTACAACTATTCAAGAACCGTGTCAATCAACATATTCGCACACACACCGCTCGTCGAGCGCCATTGGATCTCCGTTTAGTGTGTGTGCCACTACCATAAAAAAATAATATATTTCAGTTCGTTTTGTAATGCTTGAAAAAAAAACATTATTTTTGTTAAATAGACAGTTTGCAGGAATTAAACAAATTGTTTCTTACTAAAATTATGTGGTTTGTGACCCGATCCCATCAAAAAAATATTTTTCTATAACTATACATACATTTTTTTTATTATGTTTGTCCAAACTCACCCTATGCATAGTTCGGTCAATTTTTAACAATTAAAAAAAAATGAGATACCGCAAAAAAGGAATACAGGATTCGATAGCGGAATGTAAAAGGTTCTTATAATATTTTTATAGATTTTTATATAAATTTAGTATTCTGTTATTACAAGAAAACCTTCAAAATGTTTCCGAAATCGCCACCAGATTACGGTACCATCCCAGTTCATTATGTGACTTTGTTTTAGAACATAGGTACTCTGCAAGTGAAAGGCACCGAATCCCCCTGCTATCCTGTTAATAACAATCTTGTGGGATGTAGACAGCATTGCTTTACACTGTGGGCAGGGTACCTTGTAAATAACATTGGAGTTCCCATTTAATGCTATTGTATGTTTACTGTAAATTTATGAGTTAAACTTAATGGACAAAGACAAATGTTTTGTGTGATATTTGAATTAAATGGTATTTTATTAACCTCTATAACCTTTACGCCTTGGAGGTTTAAATATTAAACGTCTACCTTAAGTTCGAGACTGTGAGGTCCTATTTCCCTATTATATATAATATAATATAAATACTTTCACAGCCTCCAATTTCGAAAACCTTAATCTCAGAAAACCAAGGTTTAAATGATAACGTAAACCAAATAATTAAAACAATACACCTGCAAACTTTACTAATAAAAAAATAATATACATTTTCAGATATAATGCAAATGCGAAACAGATGTCAAAAACGTTTAGGGACCGACCCTTATCAGCAATGGATACAGCTATATATTGGATAGAATACGTCATCCGACATAAAGGAGCACCAAAGCTGCAAAGTGTTGCGAAGTACCTGACATGGTATCAGTACTATCTTGTAGACGTGGTAGCAGTTACAGTTTTTATGCCTTTAGTTCTAGTAGTCTTATTATTCAAAGTCGCTATAGCGTTCTTGAGCAAGAACAACGTGAAAGCAAATCTCAAAGTAAAAACAAAATAATAGGTATAACAAATCGTTACAATTTGCCAAGAAAATGGTTTTCACTTTTCTACGGTTATTTTTACAACTCTGCTTTTTTAAGCATTATTACTTTTAGCTGTAGTCGACAAAAGACTCAATATGCCTATTTTCTTCCATTAATATCTAAGGGATAAAATGTCTTTTTAAACATAATATGATCATGCTAGATAAAATCTATATATAATTCCTCACATAACTGAAAATTTATTAAAAATATAAAATTTTGGCATCTTCAGTTCGTTTGACTAACTCTACAGTTGAAAATAGTCCTATATGTATAACGATCGCCCAGATTATCTAGAACTTTAATTTTAATTGTTCTTTGTAATTTTTTTTAATAAAGTTTACATAGTACTTAGACGTTAGTATTGTGCTAATCTGTATATTTAAAAAATATATATCCACGAAAAGCACCGAGCGCCCAAAAGGACATAAGCTTTTCATCTCGAAAAAGTAATTCCGACCTTATTGAATTTGACCGAAATGCTGAAAAATGCCAAAACACGCTGAAGGAAAATTATGATATATAATTAAATATGCCGCCACCAATTTGCGCAGAATTGTTTAGACTGTAGAAAATAATTATGGGTTTAAATTAAACAGTGAACTGATTAAAAATAATAAATAAAATAAATAGCTGTTTAAGCTCAGAAAGATTGTGATGAACAATATTTCAATAAAAAAAACAATTACAATAATCTGGTAAGAACAAAAGTGAAATCAATAAATCTAAACAGGTAAACAGAATTTAATTATTGCCTAAAAGCTATTTTTCAACTCAAAAATCAGATCAATTCAAAAATAAAGGTAATGACTAATTTAAATAGAAATAGAGAACTAAAACAAACAAACAATTATGATCTTGTACCCACCAAGGTCGAGAAGGGCTTGAGAAGGTGCTCCTTAAATAACCAAGTGACGATAAAATGCTTATATAGGCCGAACAGTAACTAACTAAGCTTAACTCTGATTCCCCATATAACTCATAACACCCGATAACGATACCAGAGAAAATTAGACTGAGTCTCCCACACTATAGACAGTTTTGGTTATTAATTTCTAAAAATGCTACCTCTAACTAGAACCTAAATAATGTGAACCCTATAGGGCACTTTGATCGATTCTTTAGTTGGGTTGCTAAACTAAATCCGAAATTCAATAACCCTTGTAGGATCAAGTCCCTTTTTTTCTCTTAACCAAGAGCCTTAAGCTCCAAAAACCCACTATCACACATATGCCCTATAGACAAAAACATACCCACGGCAAAAGACAACGTGGTATGTGTGAAACGATAGTAGACAGATATCAGATATTCACGAGCTTATTTAACATACACACGGCAAAAACAACGTGGTATGTGAAACGATAGTAGGCAGATATCAGAGATTCATACGCTTAGCAGCTTTATTCTGCCCACAGACTTTTCGATAGAGAAAACTTGAAATAAAGATCAGATAACGCAAAAAATAAAGAAAATGTCAAGCCCTACCTTCTCACAACCTATCACACTGGTCGCCGGTACAAGATATGTTTTAAAAATCCTGTCCTACCTTCCACCAGAATCACATTTCAAAAATATTGCACCGCGCGCAGTCGTCACAAATATTTCACCTTTTTCCACCGTACGAAGCGACCGATCTTTAATCATAAAATCTAAACTGCATATTTGAAATTATTTATCAATTTTAAATAATATATTCTACTGCTGTATTTACGTAGATTCAACCCATAATATTAATCGACTGGTATATTTAAAAGACAAAAATTAGTTTTAAATGAACTTGATGGGCAACATAAGAATTCAGTATTTATTAATATTTTCGTACTATTTCATGCGGAATTTTCCACACTGTTGCTACCAGGTCGGTTCAGACAGTAATTCAAAATAGGTTGAAGATGAAAGTTATTATTTCAAACCAAAAATAAATACAGGCGAACTCGGAACAACCTGATGTTACGGAATTGTTAAAATTACCGTAACAAAATTAGGAGACAAGGGTACTGTCATCTGTAAAACTGCAAACAGGATTATTGATTTTGGTCAGCAGGGCATTAATATAAATGAGGAACAGAGCTGGTGAAAATGCTGGACCCTGAGGCACGCCCGCGTTAATAGCGAATGTGTCTGAGAAATGTCCATCACCTGCAACATGCAGAGCTCGGTTATTAAGGAAACTGGCAAGCCAGCTACAGACAGAGCCTGGCAGTTCGAAGGACGGCAGTTTGTTGAGCAATCAGTCATGTCAAACGCTGTAGAATACCTTCGAAATATCCAACGCAATCATTCGAGATTCTCCGTAGTTCTCAATTGTCCTACTCCATATATATGAGTAACATAGGCCAATATATCTCCTTTCGGTCTCTCTTTGCGACACCGTATTTTTTGTTATCGCTAATTAATCTCTTAGTCTCAAAGTACTTGAGAAGTTGCTAATTGACTACACGTTCCATGACTTTGGAGATTATTGGAAGCGAGGCAATTGGGCGATAGTTTGAGGGTGTGATTTTCTTGCCTTTTTTGAAACGAGCACTCCAAGAAGATGGGTAAATCCCTTTTTGGTAAGAAAGAGAAAAAGTCTGGAAAAATGGTTTTTAGTTCGTTGGCGCAGTTCTTTAACAGGATGGCAGATATTCGATCCGGTCCTGATGAATTTTTCGTATCTAGTTCTTTGCGGATTTTAAGAATATTACGGTGATGAAACCTAACTTCTGCCAGGTTTAAATCGGCAGTGTAAGTCGTAACCAGTTTACTGTTATTGATTTAGAATAGTGTTTCTGTGAGGGCTAGTATGTGTGGTCTATTCGCTTATAGATGCTGGTGTACAGAATTAGTATTTGTATTTAGGCCTCTTATGTTGCAGAAATTTATTCTAAATTGGACCGGTATCTTTGCTGTCTGTGAAATGCTGCATGTTTCCGGAATATTTTGATCCTGGAAGTGACATCATGTCCACATATTCGTACTGTGGAGCCCTGAACCACCAGCGAAAGTGGAACGTGATTCGGAAATACCACTTAGCACTTCCCAGTTCTGGTGGGGTGATCCTTCACCGGACGATGCGAGTTGGCTTATGCATCTACCCTACCACCTATGGCCGTATTCACTGTATCTGATCTGTAAATAATAAACTAGAATACCTCCGATCGAATTGTTTATTAAATAAATGAAGATATTTATTTATAACTAAAAAAACTTAACATGTCATGTCATAGTTCATAGATGGTCAACGATATGAAAACAACCTTGATATTTGTCAAAAAAAAATTAAATCACAAAAAGTCTAGGCCCAAACAGTAGAGACTCCATGATAAGAGATAAGGCAAAAAAATATTCCATCTTTATAGTACATGTCCTTGAGGCACTTTTGAATTATAATTTAAATTAAGAATAATAGACTAATAGGTATATACTTTTTATCATTTTAAAATTTTAATTTAACACTGGACATCACTATAATTTGTTGAGCATATTTAAACATGCAGTACCTACTTAAAAGTAAATAAAGTATTATTTGCAAATTTGTCCTGACTGCACTTTGCAATATATTAAATTTGTGTTTCGAGGTTTCGCTTTTTATCTTCCATTACGAAATTTTGCTTAAAACCTAAATTTTTTAATATTGTACCTAGTAGTTTTTTAGTTTTGTAATTCAACGTAATGCCTAATGGCACACTCCCTTGAGCACACTGTTTTATACAGTTTTGATAAACATTATAAATTGAATAAAATAAATTAAATACACATACAGGCAGTCAAAAAGTCTTCATACATTGTTCTTTTTTCCGAACTTTTTTGATTGGCCTTTTTAATCAAACTTTTCACTTAAATATCGGAAATCTGTTTAGGAGCAATTAAAATAAAAGTAATTGAAAACATTTAGTAGAAAATTTAAAAAACAGTATTAGCGACAGAAATTTAAGTAAAAAAGTGCCTATACACTAACATTATCTAACATTAATTTGCAACGTTTTTCAATTTCAATATTTTGTACATACTACTACCATTAACTCTAATGACGGTCTCAAATGTTTATTAAACAGTTAATAGAAGCTTTATTATAACATCTAGACTGTATTTTCTAACTCGACGCTTTAATTCATTCCACAGGTGTTCAATGGGATTAGTGCCTGATGATTGCGTTAGTTTGTGCAATTGTTGGCGCACATTATGGATCATCCATATACTTGAAGATTTAAGTGTTGTCTACCCAAAGACATATAAAAAAAAGAGTTTTTATATGTCTGTGTGTCTACCCCATTGACAGACATGATTCTCCACCATAAAACGTTGCTCTATGCTTAACTGAATGACACACATTTTTTGAATTCTGTTGTTTTATAGGTAAATTCACAAACCGGTTTGCCGAAGGTTCCAGAACCCAACTTGGTAAAGTGTTAATTAAATTATTAAATTATTATTTTGACCTCCAATTTCTGTATATAACAGTAGAATGCAAAGAAGGGATAGATCAAGAAAACGAGCCATTAAAACTACATCTTTGGGGATACTAGTCCACAGAATGACCTCACATAAATCATATGTGAACTTGAATGGAGTAAAACTACTTTTAACTTTGCAAATCAGACAGTGTGGAAATCATGACAATGCAGAATATCATTCACCAAATCATCTTGTTTAGAGTACATTTATTTTTGTATTAATTAAATATATAGCGGTGATATATACAGTGGCGGCTCATGGTCATAATTATAGGGAGGTCATAAATGTTAAAAAATCTTTTTTTTTTTCGAAATTTGAACCACGCCCAAATTATTCTAGATTTTTTTACTATAGGTACCTGAATTTTTAGTTATTTAAAAAGAAAAATAAATCCAAGCAATTGTTTTCTTTTAACCGCACAATTTTACAAAACAAACACGATTCCGCGGGTTCAGACATCAGACACCATAAAAAATCAACTCGAGATCGAAAAACAGTCAACAGTTCATTATTTTAAAATTATTACGAAAGTTTCGCGCTCGCCTCAAGCAATAACTGCCTTATCATTATCCCTCAAAGACATGACAACGACTAAAAATAGATCGGCTTTCTTTCATTTTAACGATCTAAATATAGATTTCTAATAATCCATAATAGTATAACGCTGGTCGCGTTTCAGGATAAAATATCAACAGGTGCATAGTTCGAAGGTTACTTTGCCGTCTGTTATGCGTGATGCTGCGGTCAATGCCCAAAATCGACTATTTCTATCGCACCTTAAGTCCATTAAATTTCCTATATGTAGTATATCTTGCCTTGTCGGCGCTTCGAGCCGCGGCTCTGGAGTTTATTACGTGTAAAATATAAGGGGAATTAATGGTAAAATGCAATTTGACCCTTAGTATAGAAAATAGATAAAGTTATACTTTTCAAGCGGGAATTGGACAAATTTTACGATGTTTAGGAATAGTTTTGTATATATTAGGATGAAAAAAAGTGATTTACAGAAAGCATAATTTAAATAGGTTTTTTTTTTAATTTTCTTGTTTTCTCCTGTTGTTTTTGGAAGGTCATTGACCATTTGACCTTATGGTCGAGCCGCCACTGGATATATATTAATACTAAATATGGAATTAGTAGATAACTTAACTATACCAAGATAAGTTATCAAAATTAATTAATTAGTTAAATTATAATCAATTTCCGCGTAGTTGCAGTAATAGTGCGCCTTCTTTAAAAAAGTCAATGCTCGTTTGTGTATATATACGTTTTCGACGATATTTAATAATCGCACCCTAATTATGCAACTTGAGTCCTTGAAAGCCAGAATGGTTACAACAAACGCTCTTTAAGAAATAAATTCCGAAAGTTTTTTCAGTACCCTTAAATTAGGGTTTCAATTGTAGGTCTGGCTTTTATTCATTTCTATGCAGAAAGGTCATAGAAATAATTTTCCCTAAGAAAGAATTGGATAAAACGCGATTTTAGATATATTTTTGCCCTTTTGGACTTAAAATAAATTGGAATAAGTATTTGTGAACGTTTTTTGTGGCATATTTGAACATATTCTGTTTCTTCTTCACTTTGGTTAGGGAGGTGCCTGGAGTCTTCTATAATATCATTTCCACGCAAATTTTTAAAATATTCCTGGTGTATTGGAGCAATGAATTGGAATAACTCCTCCATATTTTTCTTTTTAGCATTTATAGGTAAAGGAGCAGTATATAATTGAAATGCAGCCATCGTATCTTTAGCCAAGAAACTGCTGTTTCTGCTTAATTTTTCTATCATCTTGACACTTGCTCTTCAAGACTCTTTGAAGAAAAAAAAGACCCTCTGCATTTTGTCGAGATGGAACGGATTTTTGCGCTTACATTTGAAAATGGCATTGTACCAATCCGTATTTTTGCCCTTAGCGTATTGCTTAGTTACCCCAAAGTCTCGGTCGTTAGGGAGAAATGAGTGACCAGACACCATAAATTTATGGTTAATGGTTGACAAGTGTCCCATATTTTAAAATTTCTGTTTTCCTAGACTTTTGGGCTTTTCCATGGTAAGAACAGAAGATCTTGCATACTACTTAGAAGTTAGTCTTGATGATGTAGATGGTTGATGTTCATCGAATTCTGGATCAATATCTGCAAAAAGCATAATATTCTGAAAATTAATTAATAACAGTAGAAACCTTGAAGTGTTTTAGGTTATAATATTTTAAACACGGCAAGCTTTAATTACACTCACCTGACTCAGAAGATTCCTGCGGGTTGTATTCGCTACCACCATCAGCAAATGTATCTTCTTCACTATCGCTAAAGATCCCGCTAATTTTTTCAGGAAAACGCAATAACAAGAACAGCTCTTTTAATTAACTGAAAAATTTTTAATGGCCTTCTTCAACAGAGTGTCCTAAGTCCCACATGAAGCACTATGATTTAAAGCAAATCGTAACTTAAGTTACACGCTAAAGATAACTGGTGCCATCTATAGGCCAGAAGCTCAATTAGCATTTTCGGCTTAGATCTATAAAATAGAGTTCTGGATGAGGAAAGCGAAAAAAAATGACAAAACCCAAAAATCTGAACTTGGACCCTCTGATTTGCAAGGTCTTACTTATACATGACTTCTTATTAACTCGATTTAAAAAAATCTCCTTTATTATAGTAAGCCAGCACATCAAAAATAATATTGTCACGAGAAGCATGGACAGGTTCACAGGCTACTTTCGTAATACAGAACTTCCATATTGGGTAGTGGTACTGCTTGAAATCCTACAGTTTGAAGAAGATATACAAAAACATGAAGCCTTACCCTCATATATATATAGCGAGAGTATATCCATCCCACATTTCCGCTAGGATCTTAATTAAACCAATAGGAATGCATAAAAGTGACAGTTAATGAGCGGAGCTAGATAAGCGAGGGATAACGCATGGCCCTCCGCTCGCTTCGGGGGCGCAACCAACTAAAACGAACCCAAACTAGCCCAAGGCATGCAAAAAATCAGTTCTAACCTAGCAGAAAAAGTTACTGGTTGGCTGGCCCATTGACTATCATTTTTGTGCATTCCTATTGGTTTAATTAAGACCCATAACGGAACTGTGGGATGTATGAACTTTCGCATATATATACAACAGAGAATACCAAATGATTACATGTTCCAGTAGGAAACCTAAATCTGAAAAAAAAATAATATAATACTAGTCTGTTATTTTTGGAAATAAATGATAGATATCCAAACCGATATTATAACATACTATATACAGACGCATCTGTAGAAAGGAAGTCTAATGAAGCTGGATTTGGAGTTTCCTATCCAAATATTTAATTTAGTTTTTCATCAACAATCTGTATCGTAGAAATAGTGGCAATCCACAAGACGGTACGCTTGTGTCTCGAAATGAATATCCATAAGGCAATTATCTCTCTTTGCAATAAAAGAAATCTCGAATGACAAATGAACTAAAGATCCTTTCTAACCAAACAGATTAAAATAGAATCAAGTGCAAATGAATTTGATATAAGGGTATGTTGGGCACCGAGGCATGTACGGATTAAGGGATTAAGGGTAATGAGAAAGCATAGCACCTGGCTAATGTAGGGAGGATCCTACCCCATACAACTAGACAAAAATGATTATATTCCCATTATAAAGGCAAAACATTATTTGAGCTGGAATGGCTTCTGGAGTAGTAGAGGACATAATTATTATTATTAATTTTTGGTTGATAGTTTTTCTAGAAAGTCATGGTTCTTTGAGTGAGTCGGAATTTCGAAGTAGACGTCATATAACTGCTATAATAAGGCTACGTACCAACCACTATTTAACTTCTCAACATCTACACAGGCTGGATTTGAGTGTAACAATATTAGATCGAAATTATGTGAAATACTGGTAAAAAATAATGATAAAACTCCAATATCCTTATGTAGTTTGTTACATAATCCTAAAGGTGATATCATTAAAACTATGATAAAATATTTAAGTGAAAATAATTTAAAGTTGTTAATGTGTATGATCCTTCTTTTAAATGTCATCCTCTTGAGTCGAGACATCATTTATTTTGTGAAAAGCTCCTCGGATGCCCAGGTGCCAGAACAGTGATAACCTGTGTGCTATCTGTCTGACTAATTATATTTAATTCTCAAAAGTTTGGATTTGAGCCAGTCTAGAATAAAACCCAACATACAAAAAAAATTGACTTAGTAATGTCACGCCTTGGTTGGCATGCAGGTTGTGTAGCTCAGATTATGATCGGCCTAAGTCAGGTGAGAAGAGATGATAAAGAAGACACTTTGGTAAAAATAATAACAATGTCTATTGATCAAAGACAATAAATTTACACTATATCTCATTAGTAGCGTACGCATGTCTTTTCGGTTGAGGTATACTTTGAATTGTTTATAGGTATTGGTCACTCTTTTATAATAATTTTTTTTAAGAGTTGTGTATTATTTATGGCAAGCTTTGGATTCATTCGGGTAAGTGTTTGAGGGTCTTATTGATAGACTTATTTGGTTTAATTTCACTCAGGGTTTACATTGCACTTTAGCTAGTTTACTGATTCTGCATTGAAATTATTTTACTTCGAACGGTGACAAATTTATCGTAGAGTCGAATTTACTACCTACCCTAGGTGGGTAATCCTGAAAGATGCACATTTTTGGATAGAAAATTTGAAGTCAGACATCTTCGAATCCAATTTGTAGAGAAAATGATATACATACAATCATACATAACCAACATATAATCCAAAAATCTTGGAGCGACGAAACTGACGAAGGCATAAGACACGCTGATCAAAAGGCACACGCCGAATAATCGTGAACGCTGGAAGAGAAGATGGTTTTGTGCCAACTTCATATGTCATATAAACACAACAATGTTCAACAACGCATAAAATGCAATAAAGATGGTTTCCTTTAGTTAAGTTTAACTTATAATTAGCACATTAATATGCCTAAATACTTGGAACACATTATAAGTAATACAGAGGTTATAAGCTGATTTATATTTTATAATAATATTGCAGTATATCGCGATGTTGTTAAGAGCTTTGGTAACTTTATTATTTATCTTAGAAATATGTTGTGCGGCAAATATCCTAGCAGTTTTCACATTTCCAGGATTAAGCCATTTTACAATGTTTGGACCGGTTTTGAAAGAATTAGCTAACAGAGGACACAATGTAGATGTAGTTAGTCATTTCCCACTAAAAACTCCTATTAAAGGGTAAGATATCGATGCAACAGATTGTTTGTTTAATTTGATTGATCAATTTGCTTACCAATTTTGAATATTTTTTCCAAGAATCCAAGATCATACTTCCCATTTTAAACAAATGATAGAGCAAAGTATATCTAAAATATTAATGGTACAGCTACTTTGGAAAAGGTTACATTCGAAAACAGCCAATACCTCCTGAAAAAGACCTTTGGTAGATGTTAAGCAGAAACACATTTAACTAGGTCCCGTAACATCACATTATTGTATCACGCAACTCTTCAAGTCATGGTAATATTAGATTCTTCAATTTAAGAAAAACAATAATAAAACCATTCTCCTGGCTAGTTCAAACTATGAAATGGATTGGATCTTTATATGGAGCAGGTTGTCGCCCTGAATTATTCTAGTTGGTTAGTGTTGAATCGAGTAGGACAATTATGGGATCCCTCAAGTCTCAGTTTTCGGTCTGGACATTTTGTTTTTATCTTAATGAGCTTAACTCCTTATATGCAGCTTATACATTCGTCCTTATAATTATCACATAAGTTAAGAGATATTGCAACATAAATGTCATAGCCTCGTTTTAGACTTAACTATATTTTAATTTCTCGAAACAAATATAATCAGATTCTATAATAGACATACGTCGTGCGATACAATTAGAAACTCTTAAGATTTTGGGAGTTAAGTTGAATCAAAAGAATCTAAACCGTAAGGCTCACTATTTATTTGTTCTTTTTATTGATTTGGGATTGCTGCCATATAATATGAAAACCAAGTGCTATATATCGGGATCAGTTTATTGGCACACATAAGAATAAAACGCTGTGCACTTCTAGAAAAAGTTCTTGTAACGAATTGCTTTGCAAAATTAAATGTTTCATCCGTATATGCGTTTGAAATGTCTTTATATCCGGTTAATAATAAACAGCATCAAACAACATTTCAAAATGTAGGTATTGGTTTATTTACTGTGTACTGTAAGAAACTGTGGAAATATAGAATCCACATATAATTAGGTATTTAAAAGAAATGACAAAACGGAGGTTACTCCATAAATGCTTTCATAACTTAGAAGAATTTTAAAATAGCTCCATAGTTCTAAGATTTTTAACAAATTAAATTTTTCTGTCATTGGCGGCTCCTATTCTAAGTTGGGGTTTGCAACCTTCGGCAAAATCCAGTGTACACCAAAATCCAGTGTACACAGTACTGAAAGATAATTTTTCTGCTCGATACGTGTTTCGCTAAAAAAGTTAGAATCATCATTCCCCGAAAGTAAAATACCTATTTCATTTAAAGTCACTATATAAAACCGTTAAAAAAAATACGACATGCAGTTAGGAATCCAAATCCCATTTAAATATATACCATACGCACACAATAATTTCACGAAATTCCGGACAATTTTGTAAAAAAAAGATCTCATTAATCCGTATACAAATCCTCGCAGACACACGTCCGGGTGTATTGCTTTATTGCTATATTACTGTCCAAAAACTATTGAAAAGTAAAGGAATTCGATACTTGGGGATCTCAATTTATTCTTGTATTTCTCTTTTTGGATTGTGTTTTGTTTGTTTGGGCTTGCCTGGGTTAGTTTTTTCTGGTTGCGCCCCCGGAGCGAGCAAAACAAGTAAAGCGAGTGAGCAAGGCGTGGTGTTTTATATTTTGAAATTATGTTTTGCTTTATTCTAATTAATTATCTCCCGATGATGCTAACATGGTTAGCAAAACGCGCATAGAGTGCAAAAATTCTTGCTCAGTATTGTGGATAGAACTGTCTTGTACTCATTTTAATTAAATCATATGTAAAGCTGAAGTGTTGTATGTGATTTCATGCACAATCTGACCAACGCTTTCTAAATAAGAAGGCCTTATATCTAAGATGGCGTCGCGTTTGGGGAGCAGGCTCTGACGATGAAATACTTATTATTTTTTTTTATGGCAGTAGCACACACATTAAAGGGAGATCCTATAGCGCTCGACGAGCGGTGTGTGTGCGAAGATGTTGATTGAAACGGTTCTTGAACAGTTGCAGGTTAGGGGTAAACAGAGGTCCTGGGAGTGAGTTCCACAGCGATGGTGTTTCCAGTTGTACGACGAACACGTGCGCTCTTACCGTCTGTCGTGACTGTCTGACAGGCGCTGCCAGGAGCGGGAGGAGGCAGGCCAAATCCTGAGAACACCTACCGTGAAAGTATCTGTAAAACAGGGATAACTTGTCTGCGGTGTTCCAGACTATCCATATTCCGGGTCAACTCTGGGTCGCCGATGAGACGCACAGCTCTCTTCTGAATGGAATCCAGCAGTTTTAGGGTGTGCTCTGGTGCGGAACAACAGATGTGTGAGCAATATTCTAAGCACGGTCTTATTTGCGCTTTGTAGAGCAAGAGCAACTGCTGCGGCGTATACAGTTTTTTGTTGCGAAATAGCACACCAAGCTTCGGGGAGGCTGATTTTGCGATGTTAGCAACGTGATCATGCCAAGACATATTGCTGTTGACCGAGACACTCAGCAGTCCGATTGACGAGGATGAAGGAATGGTCGATCCTGTCATAATGATGTCAGGGCCCGCCGCCGTATTGGCCCTCTTGGTAAACGTGGCTGCTTGGGTCTTTGCTGCATTGAACTGTGCCAAATTTCTGTCTCCCCAAGTTTGAACTTTCTCCAGGTTTTTATTAATTGCTGTAATCTGCTCCTGTCTGCGGTGATAAGTCTCAGTCGCTGGTAAAGGTTTTTCTGATCTAAAGTGGGAGACAAGGACAAGGGTACTGTCATCTGCAAAACTGTAAACAGGATTATTCATTTCGGCCAGCAGGTCATTAATATAGGTGAGTAACAGAGTTGGTGAAAGTATTGCGCTCTGAGGCACGCCCGCGTTAGTGGTGAATGTGTCTGAGATGCGTGTCCTATCAACTGCAACACGCAGAGATCGGTTCTTAAGAAAACTGGACGCCAGCTGCAGAGGGAGGCAGTCCGAAGGACGGCAGTTTGTTGAGTAGTCCGTCATGCCAAACTTTGTCGAATGCCTTCGAAATATCCAACGCAATCGCTCGAGACTCTCCGTAGGCCAATATATTATCTCCTGTCCATCTCTCTTTGCGAATTCATATATAAAATACTAATTACATGTTATTTGCCAAAATAAAAACAAAGAATCGTTTGGGAGCTATAACCATCACAGAAAGGAACATAATAATCATTATAATAAATAGTTTAACAGTTATAAATATGATATGATAAAAAATACGGACTATGGCTATTAATTTATAAATATAAGTGTATATAAACTAAAACAAGAATACAAAGGTTACTTAGATATTTTTTAAAGACTGTTAAAATAAGACAATGTGAAGAAGTTAATGTTTATTTTAGAGGAGTTTTTTGAATTGACGCAATTGTTTCTGTTTTTTTTTAAATAAACTTTAAGTTTTTAAGAAAACTGAATTTTGAAAATATTACCTATTTTTTTCAGTTTGAGCCTGTGCGATAG